>JANEHU010000242.1:0-281403 GCA_027563435.1 Nasonovia ribisnigri | reverse complement strand
ATTGTAGGCTATGGTTGTCCATGGCGATGGGGACGGAAGTAAGTTTCAGTTGGTCAATAATTAATTAATCCCATGTTTTGTTTAATATTTGATTTAATTTATATTTTAATATTTGTTTGCAGCTCATTAAAATATTTTTTTTTAGTTTATTTGTTTTTCTTTCTTTTAATATGTTAGTGTTATCCTGAATCTAAAGTACAACAGATTTATATATGTATATCATAAGACGATATAATGTGTAATATCTGTACATTAATTAGGTTAGGTATAAATTTGGTATTGGTGATATTAACGTTTAGAACATCGCGATCGAGGATTTGTGCTCAAAAAGTAATGAACTTACCCAATTCTTAATAAAAAGTAGAAAGCTATGTGAAAATGTCTACTCTGTTTTTATTAAATAAAAAAAACCATTAGTGTAGACATGATGCTAAACCTAAAACTGAAATATTACATATTACTGATACACATAGTGAAGATAAAGTAACTGTTAGTTAGATTGTCCTCACGTTACAAATTGTGTCTGAAAAATTTAATATAAATTACCTAATAACAGGACTTTGTGATTAGGTTCATATATTTGTTACATTATTAATACAGATTTATAAAATGTTACATATTTAATAAGTTTTTCATGAAAACAAACGAAACATATAGGTACAAAACATATTAAAAAACCAACATTAATGCTATGAACACGGTCAAGATCGAAATGAAAACTGTTGGAGTGTTGGGTTTTGCAAAACTCCACGCGCCATGACAATCACGCGGGAATGGAGACGGTTATTGCATTTACAAGGACACGCTTTCTTGTGAATTCCAACATAAAAGGAAAGAACGTAGGACTGGCGAGTGTCGCCTATTTTCAAGCACACTCTTGGCGCGTCACGCGCCAGTCCTTCGAGATTAGGCATGCCAACCCAATCGCGCACGAAAAAACCTTCGTCTAAAGAGCCCTAATGAATGATACTAGTTATTATTAGTCATGTCTTAATAATAATTCATAATCTTACAATATAATATGTAATACTGCACATTCATAATAAATAATGTCAGTAAGGGCATCGTTGTACAATAATATTATGTGTCCCCCAGTCGTGTAGTGTTTCTTCATCAGTTCATCCAGAAGAGAAAGTCGATGGCGAAGGTGGTGGCCGTGGTCTAGTCAATGACGTGTACACCTTGAGTATGGAATTGGTGACAGTGTACTGGTTGATCTCACGCACATATTCGAGCACGAACGACTGGACAAATGATTCGGCCACCCGCCGGTTGCGGGACGTGTCGCCGGTGACCATAACGTGAACGCCGCCGTTCGCCATCGGCTGCTCATTGATCGACCGTATGAGAAATGTGCACTCAGCGAAACGCTGATGTGTTATATTCACGTGGATTTGGTACTGGCCGACGGCCGGTCCCGGGTCACGTGCCTCATCGGGCCCGCAACCATCCACGTGCGTGTACCGCGCACCCACTGTGTAAAACCGCCAGGCATCATGTGGCACGCCGGCCAGTGTCAGGTAGTATCGGTAGATAAAATCGCGAACCGGTTGCGTGGTCATGTCCCACAGTTCTGCCCCACTCATCTCCGTGTTTATTTGCGGCTCGTCCTCGGACATGTCTTCTATAATATTATGTTTTAATAATATTATTTGATAGCAATGTTTATTTGTTTATCTAAATAACATTATGTTACGCGGTTACGAAAATGATACAAAGTCGGCGCTTACTCACTGGCGGTGTATATATAAGTTATTGATAATTTGTAAGCCTAGCTATCACAAAACGTATATTTAAAAATCAACAATTTAACAAATAGGTACAAAAATAATATGTCTTTATACTGATATCGTTGAACTCTTCGGTAAATACTTTTCTGATGCCTATTGTAATTCTTCTCAACAATTTAGGTACCCCTCTTTAATTTTAGAGTTATCTAATTTAAATTCTATTCTAAATTTAAATTGTACAACTCTTACCGAGCTAGATATTTTTAACATGATTTCCAACCTGAAATTAAGTTCAACTTCCGGCCCAGAGGGCATAACTACTATTTTTCTCTATGACTGTAGATCTTACCACCAGTATTAACATATTTAATTTATCCCTCAATAAAAGTACATTCCCATCTCTTTGGAAGACATAATTGATTTCACTTATTTTAAAAATGGTAATCCTTAACAGACTTCAAATTATTTATGAAAGAAAGTTCTATTGCATGTTAAACATTTAAATTTAGTTCGTTTTTCTATGTGTGTTTCTAAGTGTCGTCTTAAGGTTCCTTTGCTAGATAGTACCTTATTACATTTTTCACAAACATGCCTCGTAAAATGGCTATCCAAGTGTTTAGTGCACCACACTTGCTTCTTAAATTATTTTACACAACCCGGATAAGTGCACTTATAAGTTACCTCTGTAACATAGAAAAAAAAAATAATAACAATTATATACATTGTAATTTAAGGAAATTTTCAGCTTACCATCATCACTAGAACGTTGTGATGTTTCATCTCTAGATGTAGATGTGCCTTCAGTACTACTAGATGTAGATGTGTCTTCAATACTACTAGATAACTCACAATTTAAAACTAAAATTTAAAAATAAGATAAAAATAAATGTAATCATAAATGTAATGATTTTACTCAAACTTACTCTCAGGATGACTTGATTCGCCGAAGGCTTCTTTTTCATTGGTTTCACAGTAAACAATATTAGGTACCGCACTGCTCTCAGTTTTCTCTTTTTCGTCTATTGGATCGTCTGGTGCTCCATTTTCAACAGCTACTACAATTTAAAAATTAAATACAATTATTTTCTATAAGATTTTCTATAAAACAGTTACTTATAACTTACATTTAGCAAAGTAACCACGTTTTAATTTTTCACATGTCAAGCATTGACATTCCCGATTGTTGTCTCCAAAAAATTCATTGCTATATGATACCGTTATTTCTTCCTTTGCTAATATCTATTTTATTGTTTTTATTTTAACGAAACTATTGTTTACAACCTGGGAACTTGGAGTTAGGTGAGCAGTCATGATTAATATAAGCCGCCGGACCAAGGAATAATAGTGTTATTTTCAGACGTTTGCTCACCATAATTGAAAATGCATTATACCAATCATTCTGTAAAACATTTTTAATTATAAAACATTAGTTATAAATAGGGCTTGGATGTTTAACACTTAAAGCTACTATAAATGATAAAATATGAATTAAAAAATTATTAAAATTCATGAAACATATCTATAACTTATCTAATAAAGAGAAGTACCGTAGTTCCAAACAAACACGACAATAAACATTTAGTTAAAAATGGTTTTAATAATACTATAAAACATCATATTATATACTTTTAATTCGTTTTCTTTTATTTAAAAAGTTTGACCTCCAAGACTATCCATAGACTTTTTTTTAAAATTATCTTTGTGGCTACTACTTTAACATCGTTTGTTGAATTTTGAAATGGATTCTTTCTTGCATAGGTATAAGACGAATCATTTAATGATTCTTTATACATTTTTATTTGGAAATGGAAAATTGTGTTGGTAAGTGAAGAATTAATAGGTGTCACTGAAACACCTGTTTTGTGAGTTTTAAATTCTATAATATGTACATAAAAAAAAATATATATTAACAACCCAGATAAAAATGATATTATGCAGAGCATACTATTTTACATGTAAGAAATAATTAATTTTGTTAAGAAACTTAATTATATAATATATATTTGAATTCTGATCAAGATTATCCTTTACTACTAAGTTAGGAGTGCAGGATTACGGGAATTATTTAAAAAAATATATTTCCTAACCCTTACCTAACTCTATGAATTATGCATAAAAATTTTACAAAACCTAATCTAAAATATGCTAATTCGTACAAAAACAACGAAATGCGCAAAATTATAATAATACTTGATAACCACACAAAAACTAATAAACGAATTAAAGAATTGATTTATTACCTAAATAATCATCAATGGTGATCTTTGTACATAAATCGTCTACCCACGAAAGTATGTGCACCTTCGAAGAATCCATTTCAGTTATAACACAACAAAATAATAATTACTAATAACATTACTGGTGCGCACACGAACCTTCGTAGGGAAAATGAAATCCTGATTCCGGAGTGTATATTGCTGTTGATCACTCGACGGTCGGGTACTATCCAGTGATGGTAGGTGATTATACTCAAAATTCCCAACTACCAATTCAAAATTTCCCTTTTTAAACAAAATTTCCCTTTTCAGTTTTCATAAATTTTTCTTTCAGACTCACTTGGGTCTCGAAAACAAATATTTTTCTTACTTAATACTTAATCCATTTTAATCACGGACTACAACAATTAACAAATTATATTCTATTGTAATAATTATAATTTATAATATCAAAGCCACTTGCTGTCTGCAGATAAGGAGCGTTTCCCACCCCCCCCCAGCATAACCAAAACCAGCACCACACAACCATTGATAAAGAACTATACAATTTCTATACTACATTACTACTTGAAATATAGTTTTATTGCATATTTGCATTTGCTCAGCCCTCAGCCGATGAAATATATTTGTAGATAGCATTGAGTATGGAATACATATTGATAAATGTTAATACTCTTTCAAACTTTCCCAACTTATTTAACCTCCCTATTATAAGCTTTTGAGGACTAGCAAATTCCGGGAATGGACTAGCAAATACTAGCAAATTGATACGAAAGTTTTGATGCCGATTTGGATTGTTTTGAGTAAGGCAGGTTGGCCAACTTCAGAACTTTGAAAGCTCATATCTGGGCTTTTGAGGACTAGCAAATTCCGGGAGTGGACTAGCAAATACTAGCAAATTGATACGAAAGTTTTGATGCCGATTTGGATTGTTTTGAGTAAGGCAGGTTGGCCAACTTCAGAACTTTGAAAGCTCATATCTGGGCTTTTGAGGACTAGCAAATTCCGGGAGTGGACTAGCAAATACTAGCAAATTGATACGAAAGTTTTGATGCCGATTTGGATTGTTTTGAGTAAGGTGGGTGGGCTACCTGAAGTTGGCCCACCCTTGAATAGGGGAGGAAGGAATGACTAGCAAATTCCGAGAATGTACTCGCAAATTCTAGCAAATTACTCGCGAAATTTTGGCACAGATTTTGTATGGATTGTGCGATGTCGGTGGGCCAACTTCATGGACGTCAATTGATATACTGTTTTTTAGCCAAGACAATTGAGGATCACTAAAACCTAATTGATCTAAATGTATTAATTCAACATTAACCACGTATAATATCACATAATTTTAATAATTATGACTAAATTCGACACTAGATGGGGTTAAGTAACTTGTTATTTTAAATAAGTATAAAATTTAATTTACTTTGTGGTTTATGTATCAATAATTGTATACCTTTGTGAAATTTTTATGCAATTTGCATTGTATATTTTAAAAAATTAATCATTATGTCATTATTTATCATATAACTCACATCATTTTCAGAATCATTACGTACATATTATGTAGCTGCAGATGTGCACGAGAACACAATTAACATATAACGTAGTCATTTCTACCAGATCGTTATCCACACGCGGTAAGTCAATGTAAAATTATTACATTTTTAAATTTGGTTACATTCAAATAATTTTTGTTTAGGCCCACGCCGGAATTTCCGGCAGGGCCTCATTTCTGTTAAATGTCTTTACTATCGAATATAACTCCTAAGTGTAGCGAGATTTTCCAAATTTGAAAATTTTCCCTTTCTCGGTCAACTGGTGGTTGAAAGCGAACATTTTCCGCTGAAGTTGTCATTTCAAATATTCAGGTTTTGATAACCCCTTTTTTAAACATTTGAATTTGAATTAGAAAATAAATAAATTTGAATACGGGAATTTTCGGGGACATATATTGTTAGTAGGTTGGTACTACAATTGCGGATAGATTGGCGGGATTTTTCATTTTCAAAGTTGGTAGTGGTGATTTCGAAAATTTCCGATTTTTTTTTTTTTTTTATTATTCTTATCACTCCGGGAGAACTGGGGTATCACCTATTTTACCGGCTGCCCTCACTTCCTATAATGGTTGTTTTTGCATGTAATGTCCTTCGGACGTACCCCTCATATTAGTTATACATTAATTCTGTTGTTTCGGGTCACTGGCTCCTAGCAGGGGAAATTAGTGATAGAACGGCACAATTCAAGGGTTTCTCGATACGAAAAGGCACTACTCAAAACGGAAGGTACTACAATGTAGAATAAAAACGGCATAACTTATTTTGCTCGTAGTTAGGAAATTCAGGAATTAATAAAATCTCTATAAATATATTCTACAATAAATGATAACTATTTAAAAAAAAAAATTGTCGAATTATCACAGATTTATATTTTTTCAGAAATAATTGAAAATTTTCAAAATCATTATAATTGCCTTTTCCCAATAATGACATGTTTTGAGTTATGCCATTATTATTCCAGGAATGCGATTTAAAAGTAATATTTATATTGTATATTTTCTCCGAACCCTAAATAAAATGTAAATTATGTATTCAATAAATACTTACTTTAAAACACATTCGAATGGATGACCGACCGGGTTGAACAAGTTGAAATGTGAGATGTGAAATCCGAAATAGGTAGTGAACATAAGTTAATTGAACATACGTTAACTGAACCGTGGTTATCATACTGTTTATTAACAATTATCTATTATCTATGACATTACGATACCCACGGTTCAGTTAACGTATGTTCAATTACATTATGCCCAATGACTTTACGTTCAATTTCTTTATGCTCAATAAATGTAATTATTACATTATGTTCAATTGTCATTAATTATCGTGCACCAGTTGTAGCGGTCTACGTTAACTTAAAAGTTTTAAAAGTGTTTTTACTTTTTAGGAAAGTGTTCTCATGTCTTTACACTTAAGACGACTTGTATGTATTGTATTAGCAGAATACATTTCACAGTTTTATAATAAAAGTATAAATGAAATTAACTTATTTGAGTTTGAAAACTTTCTGACCACCCTACAAAAACCACGTGCTACGATATCGGGTGTAGTTAGGGATATCCTGAATATATTATGTGGTCGATGTGATGTTGATGAAGCGGAAAAAAATCTAATAGCAATGTGGATAAGACGAAAAAAACCATTAAGTTCAGTAAGTAACCTCTATAAATCGAATTTTTAACTCGGTCCCCTGAATTTCGAATTATCGAGTGACAACTGTATTAATGTACAGCTAAAGTTGACACTATTATTTTTTTCAGACCCTTTTTAAACAAGCAGACCACGATGTAAGAGATCACCCATTGGGAGGAGAACATAAATATCCAGATTACAAAATAAGTATACACACGTGGGCTATACTAGTGTAGTAAACCCAAAACCTATAATACGTTTTAAATTTAATAATATAAAATACATAAATTATACAGGTAGTATAATTTATGAGTAGTAACGTGGGTATTAATATAAATGACTAGTAGACCTAAATAGCGGGATATGTAGATCAAAAGGTGAAGACAACAAGTTGTTTCACCGAGTCGCATAATAATGCAATATAACAATATTAGGGATATTAATAAACATCGGCTAGTATATTAAATTATGCATTCGGCGTAATTTATAATAAGTAATGTTAGGTATCAATATACAATATAAAAGGGGCTTAAATAGCGGAAAGCGTGGATCAGAGGTGAGAACAACAAGTTGTTTCACATAGGCTTATAATAATGCAAGTCGACATTATTAGAAAGTAATATTAGAATACATTATATCACGCCACCGATAGGCCATTGTTAGAGCTCATATAAATATGAGTAACGCACCTACCATTACTGAGATTAGGATCATCACTCTTGTAAAGCTTATGCTCGTCGTGGACTTTGTCACAGCCACATCGCCGCGAGTATAAGTCTCCCCAGTACTTAGTTTTTGAACTATTTTCAATCGTACGTTTAATTTAATAAAGTTGTATTAAGTATTTAAAAGTTGTGTCAATTCTTTAAAACGTAACATTAAATTATAAGTGCTATCCTTTTCTCAAACAACATCTCAAGACTGGCGACGAACGTGCGACGTCGTTAAATAATTAATGCACTAGTGATCAACGTGTCCTGCACGGCGATCACTACACTAGGTACAGAAATAATTCCTACTCAATCCACTATACATGAAATGAAAATAATAATTAAAAATATGGTGACCCAGTTAATCCAATAGACCACAAGTGGACATTCGTAAGACCAAACTGTAAAGGGTTGCCATCAACCACCATGACTACAAATAATGAACAACAGAAACTAAGATCTGGGACAAATACCAAAGAAATGATTCCAAGAAATTCCAACACGAAAAGATTTAAAATATATATGAAAACCCGACGGTATAATATATACGAAAACCTATACATATGTAAACCCGGTTATCACATATGACCGCACTCCCAACGCTGGGTTAATAATCTGCTAACAGCTGATTAACTTTTAATCACTGATTAATATCTATGCTACAACCATTGAACAATATGCATGCCAGTGGTAAAAATAATACTTATACCTGCCGGACCGTCGTTATTTGCAATTGATGTATTAAATAACACGTTTTCGAAAAATCTAAATAATAGAACTTATGCAGATGCCTACGGAGAACAATTTAATCTCTATTGGTTTTCGTCATATCTCCCACGGTTTTTCCGGGAAACAGCTCGTAAACGTGATTTTCCAAAGCACGCAAATGTCAGTTTTCATTCGCGTTTTGACGGTAAACCGATGGCCGAACGAACAATTTGCATAGAGGTCGATTTTTTCTCCGAGGGATTCTTCACTAGGACCAGTTTTTCGTTTTTCAAAAAAGTCATTTAAAACTTTTGTTTTATGTAATCCTGCAACAAGTATTATTTTCTTGACAACTCGATCCCGCCATGACTGTACGCTAATTGTATGCATCCAAAATGCATTCCCTACTTAGAGGAGATCCTAACGAATCAAGGGATATGATTATCTAAGTCGTAGCACAAAATCAATATTTTTAATGTACATTACACCGGATCGTATCTACCGCGGTAGTGCATATTTGTACCCGGTACGTATAGTTAGAAAAAAAATTATTTAAAATCAAAATTTTGTACTACAGCTTTCAAAACGATATCACTCGACTCCAAATGACTTACTCAATGACCATTTAACACATTAAAATTAAATAGGTTTGTAGCGTGCCACGGATAATATTATAGTTTGGCCGTACACCTTGGAATCGAAAAACCAATATTGACCGAGATATTATATTTTATTTTTTTGATATTTTTGAAAAATATAAAAAAATTATTTCCTCCGGAAGTATTGGTTTTTCGACCCCCCTCGAAAGGACCGAAAACACTCCCCGGGTGTCACAGGCTTGGTAGATCAGGGTATTTTCTACGATGTGTGTAAGTTTCAAAACGATCGGTCGAAGGGTTGATTTTATACAATTTTTGGATTTTGAATTCATGGCATCATGCGGCAATTGTAGAACATATCGTAAGTTTGGAAACTTTGTAAACCATCGTCCCTACAGCCATGAAAAATACATCCCTGGAAAGGGTAGGCAGTCTTCTATTCTGTGAATACGTTTTTAGGTATAATATTTGAACTTGTTAGCAATGAGGAGCTGATTACCGCAGCAAGTACTATTTAATGGCATCATGCGGCAAACTAACTTCCCTGTCCAAAAACTTCCGAGATATTCATTTCCGAAAAAATTTGAAAGCGGAATCGTTATCAGCGGCTCGAGCTCTACATAATTAATGTATTACAAATGTTGTCCCTAAAAACTTATTGACATGATAGCAGACTACCTCCCCTTTCCGGGGGCGTATTTTTCATAGCTGTAAGAACGTCGATTTTTTTTGTAAGATTTTTCCAAAGTTGTAATATACTATACGGTTGCCGCATGATGCCAATATATGGACCTCCCGCGGTATTAAGCTTCTCCTCGCCAACCATCACAAGTATTAATCTTATAATCAATTCGAGAGGATAGTAGACTATCTACCCTTTCCAAGGACGTATTTTTTTTAGCTGTAGGAATGTCGGTTATTTTTTAATAATTTTTCAAAATTTTAGTTTAGTATACGGTTGCCGCATGATGCCAGCTATTCGGACTCGCTGCGGTAATCATTTCCTCATCGCTAACCAGTTCAAATGTTATCCCTAAAAACTTATTCACAGGATAGCAGACTACTTCCCCTTTCCGGGGACGTATTTTTTTTAGCTGTAGGGTGGATGGTTTTTATTTTTTTACGTATTTTCCAAACACATGATATATCATAACGTTGCCGCATGATGCCCCTCAAAAGTCAATAGTTCTCAACGGGGGCTTGCCTCTCGATTTTTTGACGAAAAACCATCACTACCCCGATTTTTTATAGTTGTAAGAACGTCGGTTTTTTTGTAAGATTTTTCCAAAGTTGTAATATACTATACGGTTGCGGCATGATACCTGCTATTCGGACTTTCTGCGGTAATAACCCCCTCATCGCTAACCAGTTCAAAAGTTATCCCTGAAAACGTATTCACAAGATAGCAGACTACCTACCCTTTCCAGGGATGTATTTTTTTTAGCTGTAGGAAAGTCGGTTTTTTTGTAAGATTTTACCAAAGTTGTAATATACTATACGGTTGCCAATGAGATCGCCCACTCAGCCAACCTCATAAATACGCCCCTGACTGGATATTTATTTCAGTTTCAAAAGACATAATATTTTTTATTTTTATAGTTATTGAAAAATCAAAAACAGATTACAAATATCAGGAAATTGTACCAAATTTTAATTTTTGGTTTATTACGTGTCCATTTTGTGAGGTTAAATTCATATATGAAACTGGTTTGCTCATCCATATAAATACTAAACATATTACTACTGAAAAAAATATTGAAAAGAGATTACGCCATTCAGAGGTAATCAATGCATTATATTATTATTATTATGCTGTCTAGGATTATATTATAATATTCATTTATTTATATAAAATCAATTTTATTTTGATGATTGCATCCGCAGTTCAAAGATTCACTGTAGGAGGGGCAACAACAAGTGTATGCTTAATGAATTATATATGCAGCTATGGGGCACGTATTAATTTAGAAGAATTCAATGAATTTTTGATTATTAACTTGGGCGCAATACAATTCATGCTAAGTTCTCAAATTAATGTATGTAACAATTTTTACATTATAAAATATTTATGAGGCTTGGGTCTATACAATTATAAAATCACACAAAAGACACTTATACAATAATACAATCACACAAAAGACACTTATACAATTATAAAATCACACAAAAGACACTTATACAATAATACAATAACACAAAACTTATACATTAACTAATTATAGGTTCTATCGAGATATACAGACATTAATAAAGTTGTGGAGTATATACAAGTCAAAAATCTTGAAAACGACATTGTAAAGGCAACTTCGGCTGCAGTAAATAATATTTCAACAAATTACGTATCTGAAACATTTAGCAAAAAATTAGGGAAAAAAAAAATAGCTTCTTATAGAAAAAAGACTATTGAAATATTAAAAAGTCAAACAATACAACATTATTCAAATTATTTAATTCAATCAAAGCAAGAAATTAATATACAGTTAACATATAATTATCAATATACAATGCCTAGTCAATTTTTTAAAAACATACCAAATATTCCGTCTCCAAAAGATTTTAAAATCAACAACAGCCTTCAATTCATCCACAACATACAGTCCCTTGACTTCTTAATAACCGATGAATTGCTTTATAATAACCTACAGCAAAATGTTGCTACATATATATGTTTCTTGGTCCTGTTGCCTTCATTAATCATAATTGCAAACCTAATGTACAGTGGCATAGCAGGGCCAAAACATTGTCTTGCGTGAAAACTATTCGTTCCATATGTTCAAACGAGGAAATTACAATGTGGTATGGCTCTAATTTTTTTGGATTTGAGAATTGCCAATGTCAGTGCAAGACCTGCGAAAACACTGGTAGGGGATTCTACTCCAAAAAAACAGGTGAAATACATTGTTTTGAAAAAGTTTGGGGTTGGGCAAATGTTCATTTTTGTCTAATTAGTCAGTGCTCATATAGTAGACCGATTGTTTTTTTTTTTTATTACAGTAGTAACAATGGATCCACTGATTCCCGTTAAAAACACACAGGAGGTAATAGTGACACGGTATCACGACGTTGAGCCGACAACCAGTAGGCCGACAAGATATAAAGCCGATGGCGTTTGGCCGACAGGATATCAGGCCGACATGGTATCTAAATTGTATATATTAATGTTTAAAAATAAAAAATTGTTTACTTAATTACAATTTATTTTCGTCTACAAAATATATTAAAAATTAATTACATATTTTAATATAAATTTAATTTTAAAATAATATGTTATTGTTAAATTAAAATATATTTAATATCAATATTAATAGTATATAATCGTCTAAAAATCGTAAATCGTAAAAAAATTACATTTATAGTTTTATATTATAAGCTATACCTTTTAGAAAATCTATCAGGGTCCTATTACCTTTATCATTAATAATATTATTTAACCGTTTCTTACGAGCAGCATATTTTGGATGTTGTCGAAGCTTTGGTTCTCCAGATAGAATGAGTTCAATTTGACCTAAAACATCAGATTTAATTATGAATCATAAATGAAATACATATAATGTTAAATAAATTATATATTACTACACTAGTATACTAACCTATTGTATTCATCTGTTCTTTTTTCATTTCTGAAATAATATGTAAACACCCAATATGATCTGCTCCAATTAAAGTCTTCCAACGTTTGTGCCATGATTCTACCTTGTTTTGAGTTCGAGGTAGGTATATCTAATTCGTTGTTATGACTTACTGAACAAAATTCTGGTGGAAATAAGGGTGGAGACCGAGATATTGTGCCATTTCTAAATGTTCGACGAATTTTCTCATTTACATAAGTCTCATCAAACCAATTATAAATCTCGATTGGTATATACTGTTTTGTTTCATTAAATGCTGTTATTATTTCATTTGGTTGTTAAAATGCCAATGCAGGAATCGTAGCTCTGGCATTACAATTTTCATGTGTTTCTAAAGTTTTCCTATGGATTCTTTTTTCACACTCCCAGTTGTACCGATTTTCACGCACTTTATTTCGGACCATAACATAGCCATTTATAATAAGTTTGTTGTTCAACAAATAACACTCCATTATTATAAAATAAAATACGACGAAGGCACAAACCTCACTGATTCAATATTACATCAGAGAATAACACATCGGCTCTTCGGTTGTACGATGTATATTACTGGTTCGATATCTTATCTCAAATAATTGCTTTGATAAATATCGATATAATTTGGAAATTTTGGATATAATATCTTTATCGCAATAATAATACCCAACGTCGCCGACGGCTCTCCGGCCGTCGGCTCGTCGGTTGTCGGCTCACCGTCCTAGTCCCTAGTGACACAGCCAACAACGATGATAAAGTGTTCTGATATGGAAGGTAATATTATACTGAAATATACTGGCTGTTAAAATAAAATAGTTAATATATTTTAATTACAGCAATGCCTATGACTGATGATGTGATGATGTTATGGATATTGTCAATAATGAGGATGATGGGGTTAAAGACAATGATGATGATAATAGTTGTGACAGTGACGATGCTGATAGTCATAGGCGGAGCTTGATAAATTTAGTTGGGGGGGGGGGCTCAAGCCCCGATTATTTTAATTATATATTTTAACCTATGTAGTTTGAAATAATCTTAATATATCTTAATATAAATATGAACAAATTTCAAATAGACTAAAATATATAAATGTATTGCATGCTATATTACTATTAAAATTTACAATATTAATACAAATACAGAAAAAAATTTAAAAATTGATCATTAATTGATTATTTAACACTGTTAAAGTGTTAACTGAATTCTTCTTGAACCACATTTGACAAATTCTTCAAGAATCTGTTTTGATTCAATTGATGTCTTGACTAATTCATTTTCTATGTGTATTATGGCCAAATTACTGAATCGATTTTGAATCATAGAAGTCCTTAACCAATTTTTAATCCTTCTCATTGCTGAGAAGGACCGCTCACATGAAGCTGAGCTTACAGGTATACTTAGTGCAACTTGTAACAAATTGTGCAAATTAGGATACAATTCTAATGTAACGGTTGATAGTAAATCTTGAATAGTCCAATTTTTGATTTGAGAATTTAAATAATTATTGACAATCATCATTTCAGCTTTTAAAACATCCATTTTTATTTTTAAGTTATGACTATAATATTCAATGAATTCTAATGAACCATCAAAATCAAGAATAAAGAAGTTATCAATTGATTTTGCCAATTTTTGGCTTTCATCAGAAAACCTAGTTTTCATTCTATTAGTTATATTATCAATGATTGTGTTATAAACATTGGCTTTCCAATATTTTTCACCTGTTAAATTGTCCTCACGAGATCCAATTGTTGAAGTCACTAGAGAATTGTTCAAACGTTGATTATCAACTGGTTTCCTTTTTTTCGACGACTCTTCATTATTCAAACAAATTCCAAATTTTTTTGAAAAATTAGTAATATCATCCCACAATAGTTTAAAACTTTTATCAGACCTTTTGTCTTGTAATGTTGATATTACACCCAGGCACGCCCGCAGAGATGTAGCTCACTAGGTGCAAAATATTTTTAATATCAATATAAGATGTGGGGGGCTTTGCCCCACACCCCCCTAACACTCATTACATGACATATATTATTTATCATCAATAATGGGTATTACAAAATATATTTAAAACATAACTCATTTTATTTATTACTTCTAATAAAATACAAAAATTAATGTAAACAAGAATATACAATAATTAATACCTATTAATCATTGAAAAGCAATGCTAATCGCCTAGAACTCAATCCAAACTTTTCAATAATACTTTCTAATTGCTGTTCAAAAAATTCTTTATTTTCGTACCTTTGTCGATGAATATTAATCAGACCTAAACTACTTAATCTCTCATTGCCCATTCTGCTTCTCAGCCATGTCTTTAAACGACGTAATGTGCTAAAAATATAATGACAATTTATTTTTCAACAATAATATACCGAATAAAAAATGAGAAATATAATATAGAAAATATTACCTGAAGGATCTTTCTACTGAACACGAAGTTGCAGGTAAAGTAATGGCAATTTTTATAGCCATACATACAGATGGGTAAAATGTTTCGTAATCAAGAATATCGATCAGTTCCATGTCATTTTCGAGTGGTTTATCTTGCCATAATTCATACCACGATAAGGCTTGTTCTTTAAAGTTGTCCAGAAGAGATCCATACATTTCACTGATAACTTCAAGTGTCTTCATGAATGTTTGACGGTCCATAAGCTTAATTTTTTTGGGATGTAGGTCAAATAATGCAAATATTTTTAATTTTTCATCAGAAAATCGATCTTTTATAGACATAATAATTGAATCAATATATGGAATAAATAGAGATTGTCTAAAATAGTCCTGTACATTATTAGTTGGGTAATTTTCGCGATGTGTCCAGATCTATTTTGGATGCGATGTCTATTGCTTTTTCAAATATTGCACTAAATTGAGTTTCACAGTCATCACGATCTTTTTGTAACGTAGTTAAGAGGTCTTTAATGTGTCTAGTGGCTTGTTGCAAATCAACATCAATTCCTTGTAATACTGTTGAAACAATTTCAAATTTTGCAGAATACTTTGATATTATTGATAGTATAACTACAAAAGTGGGAGTACTTATTGCAGCTAAAAGTTCGTAGCTGCGCTGTTTTGTTTTACAATTTTACTGTACACAGTACTAAAATGCGGCAGACGGTGGTATCTCAGAATAGCCAGATGCCAGAATAGCTAATAAGTATTTAATATTTACTATATTGGGAATAATCATGGGCATAAATTAAAAATTTACAGAGAAGGAATTTTTATATTTTATTATTTATCCAAATTATTAAAATTCTCAGGTGGTGCATTTGCACCACCTGCCCCCCCCTCCGGGCGTGCCTGATTACACCATTAATTGCAGAAGTTGCTTGGCCTAATGTCATATTTTTTTTTTGTAAAGTTTGACTTAATAAGTCGATAGTTAATAAAATGTCATGAAATACAAATAAATTGTGCTTTTTTAATTCCTTTTAAAAGACCAACAGCTTCAATAGCATATTTATTTTTGTTATTATTAATTTCTTCTTCTAATGTATTTATTATGGATTCGTAATTCATTTTAACATTATTGCAATTTTTGTACCTACATGCCCATCTAGTAGTACTTAGCTGTGTAAGTTCAAGTGGTTTTAACCCCAATTTTTTTTGCATCAAAATAAATGTGCTGTGGTTGAATGGTTGAGAAAAGTGAATATAAAGTGATTCTAATAAATTAAAAAAAGTTACTGAACTTCTTATATTTTTACATGTGTCAGTGACCACCAAGGCTAGCTTATGTGCTGCACAGTGAAAGTATACAGCAGTTGGATACTTTTCTCTAATCTTAGTCTGTAGTCCTCCAACTGCGCCTGACATCACACTAGCACCGTCATATGTTTGTGCAACAATGGGTATGTCAGCTATTTCTAATTGTTTTAGTTCCTTTATAATAATATTTTTTAAACTTTCTGCATCCCTTGACTGAGAGCAATCAATAAATTTTATAAAACGTTCACATATTTCAAATCCATTACAATATCTCACACACAAACTCAATTGTTCTTCTTTAAATGAACGAGCCTCATCACACATTAATGAATACTTTCCACATTTTCTAATTTCATTTGTTATGACTTTTATAGTTGAATTGGATACAATATTAAGAATTTCATTTTGGATATCATGGCTAGTATATGATAAATATGCATGATATTTTACATTAAAATTGTTGTCAAATTTACAAAATAGTTCACATAGTTCTAAAAAATTTCCTTTATTAGAACTTTCTTGTTTTTCATTGTGTCCTCTTAAAGCTAGTCCCTGTCTAGCCAAGTATAAAATAATATCAATAATCTTTTGTATATACATCTGATTATTTAAAATGTCTGTTTTAAATTGATCAGAAAGTTGAGTATGGACATTTCCATGGATTTTTGATTGTTTGTATTGTGTGTATTTTTCTATGCTACTACAATGGCTTTTACAGTTAGAATGTTTTTCTAATTTATCACTTAATTTTTTCCAATTATTAAAACCAATTTTTTTAAAAATGTCTTCTGATGTATTTAAATTATCAAAATGTCTACATACAAAACAAAATAAGGAATCTTGATGTACACTATATTCAATCCAGAAGTATTTTTCATAGTATTTACTAGAAAATGAACGATTCTGTTTTCCTATTTTTTTTAATGGATATGAGAAAATTGGTTGTTTTGGGCCTGACTCTAAACTTCCTAAATCTATTACTGGATTACTATTTTCATTTTTAGATTTATTTAAACATAAAGAATTGTTACCGTCATTGTTTTCTAGATTTTCTATTGGTTCAGACGGTTCAGTTTCAATATTTTTTGAAATATTTTTTGTAGAACTACTGAAAAATGTTCTGATATCGAGGCGTTTCATATTTATTCCCAATGAAATAATATTACGTTTGCACTTTGCACGTACCTATTTGTACTATTTTGTAGGTAAAAAAATTCAAAATTGTAGTAAATTACTTTATTACTCAATATTCAAGTATCAGTGTATCACGCACGCACAAACACTGATGTTAAAATTAAATAATAATATTATTATGTAAACAATCATGATCAATTATATAGACAATTTACTATCTACAATATTCAATATTGATAACAATATTCAATAATAATAATTGTTTAAACGTAAATATTATAAACTATAAATAGCCATGCAATACCACAGCCGCGCAGCACTTCCAACAACGAAAGCAGTGCGTGCGTGCGTGTATGATTGGCGCACACCACACGGCACAGCGGGACAAGACGACGCGAACCCATTTAAATATTTAATCATTACTCGTGGCACTATCAACTCTTATTTTCTCGACCTATTATTTTGATTACATATTAAACTTAAAATAAAAAATTAGTGTTGTGATGCATTTCCTATAAGTACCTAATATATTTATGAATACTGATATAAAACTATTAAACTGTAGGTACGTAACTTCGGTATACATTTGGGGGGGCTAATCTAAAACTTGGGGGGGCTTAGCTCCCCCAAGCCCCCACCTAGCTCCGCCTATGCTGATAGTAGTGATTCTACCGATTCAACTACCGATAAAAGTAATAACAATGCTAAGTATATATTTTATTTTTACTAATGCATCATTTGGATATTTATGTAGTTCCGGATGACTTATATGAATGCAGAGAATGCAACAAACTATTCAAATATAAATCTTGGTACATGAACCATAACACTACACACTCCGTGAATGGAGTATACCAATGCAGATATTGCCCCAAATTATTTAAACGCAGAGACAACTTAAAACGTCATTTCCTCACACATTTTGGTGGTAAAGGGCACGACTGTACAGTATGTGGACGGTCATTTTTATTGAAACACAACCTAAAGATGCACATAGAAATGCAACACAACTTCTTGATGTTACACATATGTAGTAAATGCCAAATGGTATTTAAAGATCCACGTAACCTACGTTACCATGATAATGTAAAACATACCAAGATTTGTCCGTTTAAAGGTGCGTTTACATTAGAGCCCGAACACGAACGAACGCAAGCGAATGCTACCGAACGAACCAATGTAAACGGTTGGCCCCAAGAGCGGTACGATCAAAGAAACCCTCCGTTCAGTTTAAACGGCATTCGGCCCGTATCGCGTATTCGTGACTTCCGTCCGAACGGTCAATTAATAAAAAGTGTGAATTTTGTTTTTTTATTTCATTTTTGTTGTGGTTTTAATTATTTTACTGACTCGTAATTATGGAGTGGAATGACGAAATATGCTTACAATTAATACACTTGTATAAATTAAGACCGATCCTTTGGGATCCGACTGATCCTCAATATAAAATGGTCAAGAAAAAATTGGATTTTTGGACGGAAATAAGCAAGGAACTTAAGCTTGATGTCAACGAAGTAAGAAAAAAGATGGACAGCCTTTTAGCTTCTTTCCGAAGAGAATGGCAACGTGAAGGCAGCAGTGGACGTTCAGGAGCTGGAACAGATGAGATTTATCATTCAAAATGGTTTGCGTTTGAGGAAATGAAGTTTTTGAATGATAAATTTAAACCTCGGATTACCAAAGATACTGTTGATGTGAGTATTTTTTTTATATTTACTAGATTAGTCCTTATTTGCAAGGAATAAAATGGTTAATAATTTTTATGTATTATACGTTATGTATAACATCTTCATAAAATCCTGAATAACTGCATTTTAAAATATTTATTTATAAATAAGCAGGGCTTTCATAAAAAATAATAATATTGTTTACCGTTGTAAGAAATTTAAACGTTATGAGCAATTTAGTGTTTTTACTTGCTCTGTGTTTTCCGATTGAAGCCGAGGATCGAACCGGCGACGGAAATTTTATCTTATATTGTCTGCTCAAACACATTAAGAAACTCACCCAAACGCGTCACTTTTAGTCTACGGGTATAAAGGTAACTCACCCAGACGCAGACCACCCCGTTTTTCAAACGGCAAACAACTGACCTTTTTCTTGGTATACCAGACACGGATTACTATAGAACTTATTGTTGACAGAAGTACGTTTTTTCGATAGTCGAGCAAGATAACGATTACCAAGAAAAATCCTGAATTACGTCGGTTTTTTATTACACATCTAAATAATAATAGGTAACTATTTTTATACTTATCTTATTCTAGGTTTAATAAAATATGTTCAACGAATGTTTAAGATAAAAAAATTCTTTATTTCTTTATACATAAATATTTAATGATTTACTTTTACCAGTTACTTACTAATAACCACTAGGTGCTAATACTAAAATAAATTAATAAAGCAAATTCTATATTAACTATTGCTGATTCCTATGCTAATTTTGATTGCCATGGCACAGCACCAACGCTCGAAAAATATTCAGCAAATTCATTTCGATTTTCTTCTGCAAAACGTGGTGATCTTCTTCCAATTCTTTCCATAGAAATGAATGCACTGTTACTCTGTATATCTTCTCTCCACGTTCCACGGAAAAGTTGCCCTTCAATTTCGTGGTCAATTAAATCTGTCGGTGAATAAATATCTCGCGATGACTTTTCTTTTCTGAGAAAATTGTGTAGGTATACACACGCCATAACTACAAGCTCGGCCTTTTTAGGTTCAAGTAGCATAGGTTTTCTAAATACCCTAAATACGGCAGATAGAATGCCAAAAACATTTTCGACCACTCGCCGAGCTCTCGACAAACGGTAGTTAAAAATTCTTTTGTCCGATCCCTTTTCATGAGAGCCGGGGTAAGGTCTAAGTATGTTCTCTTTTAACGGAAATGCCGCATCTGCTACAAATACATATGGCACGGCCTTTTCCCGTCCAATTAATTTTTCTGGTGGTGGAATTTCTAGCTTTTGTTCTTCAAGCAGTTTAAAGAACGATGTATTTCGAAAAACTCCGCCGTCCGAAATTCGGCCCTGACAACCGACATCAGCATATAAAAAATTGTAATCGGCATCAACAACCGCCATCAATACAATGCTGAAAGTTGATTTGTAATTGTAAAAATTACTTCCACTACCAATTGGTGCTTGTAGTTGCGCATGTTTCCCATCAATTGCACCAATGCAATGGGGGAAATTCCAAACGTCTTCATATTTTTTGCCAACGCTCAACCACTCTTCTTGGGTCTTAGGTACCTAGAATCGACAAAAATAAAAATACATTATATTATTTTTCGTCTGCAAAACATTTTAAATTTTTAGTCCTTAACAATAATAACTGAGCGTTTTATAAATTTTAACTACGAAATAGTTTACAAATTATCGATATTCTAATACATTTTGTAAAAATTTGAACTATAAATTCTTCTAAAAAAAATCGTTGTTACGTTTGCGTGTCTTCAATATTTTTCAATTGCTATTAAAACCATAGCTGGGCAAGTTAAATAATTTTTTAACTCGTTAAGTTAAGTTAATACAGAAAAATTTAAGTTAAGTTTAAAATTATATTTTATTTATTTATTTATTTTATTTTATTTTTAATATAACTCGTAAAAAGTTAAAAATTAGTTTGAAAAAAAAAGTAACTTAACTTAGTTAAAAATAAGTTTTTTTTATATATATAAAAATCAAAGTGAAATTTTAAATCTATGAAAATTATATTAGGAATAATAAATAAATTAACGTAACTTTATAATAAATTAACTCGATAAGTTAAAAGTTACTTTTATTTTTAATATAACTCGTTAAGTTAGAAGTTACTTATGAAAATAAAAGTATGAGGAACTTTGTTTTAATTTTTCAATGTTTTTAACCTAACAAATATTTTTTGATTGACATTTGTGTAAAAAAACCGAAAAGGTCGCAAATTTTCACGATTTTCATGAATATCGTAAAAATATTAACTTTACACGCTTATAAAAAATAAACGTGGTTATTGACTTTTGATTTATTTTTATCACGATAAGTGAAACTGTAAAAAAGTTAAAAAATTTTTTTGACCACCCTAATTTGTCTTATCTAATTTTCTATAAAAAAAAAAACAAAAAACAAATTTCAAATTGAATATTATTAAATAAACATTTTGTTAAGATTTCAAATGTTATTCGTTTTTGAGATACACCAAAAAACAAAATCGATTTATCGATAACTAATTTTGCGTTATGTTTATAATTTATTTTTATAACCGACTGCCACGCACACAGAAATCTGTAACCCAGATGAAGCCGTTGAAATCGTGGAAGATGAGATTGAGCGTGCCACAGATGAAGAACTGCCGCAAAAAGATAAAGTTTTTGTTTCACCCCGAAAAATAACAGGCTTGAAAAGAAAAAAAAATCCGGAAGACCCTAGGATAGCAGAAACCTATGAAATAATAAAAGAAATTTCAAATAAAAGGCAAACACCGAAAATTAAGAGAGACAGTACTATTTTCGGGGAGTATGTTGCCAGTAAGCTAGATTTATTCGACCAACAAACCAAGACAATACTACAACATCAAATAAGTAGTCTTATTTGCTCCACTGAAATCAATTATCTTCAAAACAACAAATCTGGAAACCAACCTTATCAACTCAATATTAATAATCAACCTTCAGCCAATTCAATGTCGTTTTCATCTCCACTTCCATCGCCAAGTTCATCTCTTCACTCAATGTCTTCACCACAGTCACCACATTATCCTTCTTCAGTGCAGGCAGTGCAGCAGCCTTATCATCAAGATAATATGTCCAACTTTTCAAGTATATACGACCATCAATATCCACCAACCCCTAGTACATAAGCTTATGTCAATGCGTCAGAAACTATTCCAACTGATGACCTAAACACTATATCAAATAATATATAATACAGTTTAATATTTACATACAATATTTAAGTTTTTTTTAAATTTTGTTTTACTATACATAAAAGGTTATATTTATTTTTTATTTTTTTTTATTATATTGTTCAATTGCTTATACTTTCAACGTTATAACTATGTTTATATGTGTTATTTAAAAAGGTTATATTTTTTTTTTATTTTTTTTTTTTTTTATTATGTTTTTATTATTATTGCTTATACTTTAAATTTTATAATTATGTTTTGTTATTAGTACGCATATTATATTGATATTTAAAAAGGATATTATATTTATTTTTATTTTATAATTATAATAAAGTAAACAAAATTACCTGTATGTAGTCTTGTAGAACTTCAATTATGGCTGTACAGACCTCTGGTATGATATGTGAAATTGATGATTTTGAAATTTTAAAAAGAAGTGATAAGCTTGAAAATGAATCACCTGTCGCCAAGTACCTTAACGTTAATGCAAGTCTCTCATTAGAGGGTATAGCTTTTCGAAACATGGTATCTTCTTTTCGAATTTTAGGATCAACTAATGTAAGTAACTGGCTAAATGTTTCATATGACATTCTACAGCAGTTTTTAAAGTTATCACCACCTTCTTTTTGTAAGTCGTTTAGCAACATAGTTCCACTATACACTCCTCTGTTACTGTACAACGAAGTCATCCACCAGCGACGTTTTCTTCTTGTGTTTGATTTTTCTTTTTTTATTAATGATTTCATAAGCAAAAAACTTGAAGCGGCTAATAACAAATCATCTTCTTCACTTGATGACATTTTAAAACTTATAAATTTTCGAATTCAACACAGATAAATTTCACTTTCACTGAAATTTTTAAAAAAAATCAACAAAGTCGTTACTCCACAGCGGTTTTGTCGATACTAACTAAATATTGTATATTTAGATATTTGGGAACGAAGATTTTTGTGGGAGCGAAGACTGACGAACACGAACGATCGAGCAATGTAAACGGTCGCGGCCGAATGTCTACCGAATATGCGTTTGCATTCGTTCGGTAGCATTCGCTTGTGTTCGTTCGTGTTCGGGCTATAATGTAAACGCACCTTAAAGCCCACCTTGTGGACAAGCTTTTGGCACGCCTAACCAATTAAACCGTCATCGACGACAAAATGTAAGTCATCATAAAAAACATAAATTACCTATTGCCTCAAGCTAAAAAATAACTAATTGATTTATTAACATTTCATGTTTCAGGAACATTAGTCATCATTATTCACAAGCCACTCCGATAGTAGAAGATTTAATTATATTTTTTAATTTATTGACGGTTCTATTTAATAGAACCGGGTTCTAAGACATTAATTTGTTATTTAATTATAAAATGTATTATATTATATTGTTAATTAAATATATATAAAAAAAATTTATTTAACATTAAGAATGTATTATTTTTTATCAATTATATATCTTTATAGTAATTGCAATAATGTACAAGGTTGGAAACGATGAATGTATTGATTTTACAATTATGTGTGTTTTTTTTTATTTTTTATATTTTTTTGTGTCTGACATCACGTTTTAGGACAGTAAAAATGCTTGGATTTTCTTCAATAGTAACTTTTCTGATATCAATGCGAATCTAGTTGGTACTTTGGGGGGTCAAAAGTTAAGTAGTAATTTAATAATAACAATAAATATGAACATTAATTATTTGTTAAGTATTTTGAAGAATATTAAAATACATAAATTAAACGCTGTACTTAACGTATTGCAATATATGTATACACATATACCACATGTTATTTAAGTATAAGTTTGCACAACTCTCCTTTATAATGGAAAGCATAGTTTCGAACAAATTACTGCTGGTATTTGTGTATTAACTTTGTAACTTAACTTTAAATTATCAACAATTATCAAGTTAATGACAACGTTTGGAAATAAGTAAAAAGCTGCAATAATAGCTGTACATATAAATATAATTGATTATAAAAACAATCATGTGTATGTAACTTTAGTATTATTTAACTGTTATTAAAATCACTTATGAAGAACGTTGTATTACATTTTCAAGTAGTATAAGCAAACGAAAAAAAATTTATTGGTTTAAACTAAAAACTTTAAACTAGGTAAGGTAAAACAGTGGATTAGGGCTAATGGCGACCACCACTTAAAAAAAAACGCACCATGTGCAATGGCCCCACCTAGGGCGGTGTGGAACGATTGCAAAAAACTTGTAATTTGGAAGGTAAAGCAGTTATGGTTATAAGGTAAAAGTTATACTTAATTACGATTATATGTATGAACTAGCTGAACCCGTGCACTTCGTTGCCCTTAAAAATTGGCAACTTTTAAAAAAATTATGATTATTCAACTCCCATTGGGTATAACTCGCTGCAGTAAGTGCAACTTAGCCACCCTGGTAAGCAATCCGACTACGTCGGATCACGGACAAAGTTCAATAACTCGATTTGAAGAATGAATGACAATCAATAATAAATAAATACTAATTTCTGCTGTTGACTGTAACCAATGACAACTATTTATAAAATAAATAAAATAAAATATCGAATTTCCATCGTGAACCTCAAGATCCCTGTTTGAGCATCTATTTAAAATGTGAATTTTGGCAAATCCTTTCTTATTGCACGGTGAAAATATGAGAAGAACTTCTAGTCAAAATTTCAAGTCCGTACGTTGCGTAGTTTTTGAGATACAGCGATCAGTGAGTGAGTGGTATTTGGATTTTATATGTATAGATTATATGATATCATTGGCGGAATTAGGATGGAAAGTGCACTTTGTATCACCGGTGTTGGGTTCAGCGTATGGAGACTACCCCGACACTGGTGAAACAAAGAACTGGTTAGCGTTGAGGAGATGATTACCGCAGAGAGTCCGAATATCTGGCATCATGCGGCAACCGTATACTAAACTAACATTTTGAAAAATTATTAAAAAATAACCGACATTCCTACAGCTAAAAAAAATACGTCCCCGGAAAGGGGAGGTAGTCTACTATTCTCTCGAATTGATTATAAGATTAACACTTGCGATGGCTTGCGAGGAGAAGCTTAATACCGCGGGAGGACCATATATTGGCATCATGCGGCAACTGTATAGTATATTACAACATTGAAAAATTATTTAAAAATAACCGACATTCCTACAGCTAAAAAAAATACGTTCTTGGAAAGGGGAGGTAGTCTGCTATCATGTGAATGCACTTAGGAGGTTAACAATCATGATGGATGGCGACAGGAAGCGCATTACCGCAGCAAGTCCGAATAAACGTCAAATCGGTGTAGAACTATACGCGGATACCTCTACGCCACGATATAATGGTATCAACGTTTTATAACTTTGGCAATACACTTGCTTAAGGTCCCCGAACAACGTCGTGAGTGCTGGTATCAATCAGGGTAATTGTGGTTTTTCGAAAAAAATCGAGAGGTACCCCCCCCCCCCCCCCGTTGAGAACTTTTGACTTACCTGGCATCATGCGGCAACCGTGTGCTGAACCATAACTTTGAAAAATTATTTAAAAATAACCCACGGTCCTACAGCTACAAACACTACGTCCCTGTAAAGGGTAGGTCCCAATCGGAAATTCACAACAGGCGCAACACTGCGGCAGTACTGGCTACTACTGGCACGTTACTGGCAGCCAGTGTTGGCACCAGTACTGTCATATATCTGGGATGATAACGCTTTACCAGTACTGGCATTCCAGCACTGGCCAAGTACTTGCATTCCAGCACTGGCTAAGTACTGTATGTAATACTGGCAGGTTACTGGCAGCCAGTGTTGGTTCGGTACTGTCATGATAACGCTTTACCAGTACTGGCATTCACGTATTGGCCAAGTAGTGACAGTCAATACTGGCGCGCTATTAGCCACCTGTACTGACTGTTCCGTCATAATAATCTACTTGGCATAATCATGCTCAACCATTACTGAAATCTCACTTCCCAGAATTCTTTGGTACACTGTACAGTACCAAACTACATATTTATTTTTTTTTTTTACTATATTTGAAGAAAAATGTGAAATCAGGAAAATCTATAGGTAGATAATAATAAATAATTAAGTATTAAAACGTGTATTTTGAGAAAATTCTTCAAACAAATATTATTTTAAAACCAATCTTAATTTTTTGCCACCTTCCCTATCTTTCACTCCTGAGAACCAACGACTTAGGATACTTGCAAATTCTTTTATTTTTGCATCTGGATGTTTAGTAGTGAGAACTTCTGAAATTTAAAAATTTAACATTCAACAGAAGATTGAATCATGAATTCATAATTATAATAACTATAAACCAGGGTTCATAAGATGATGCATAAATAGTTGTAGTTAATTGTTTTTTTTAAGTATATATTTGAGTCATTTTAAGAGCATATTAGAACATGGCATTTATCAGTATATGGACATACCAACCCTGGTTATAAGTAATGATGCTATATTTACCTAGTAAGTATTTATATGTATTAGTACTGGAAAAATTAAATTTTTTTTTCCCATTAGTTTCTCTCCCAAATGCAGTATACAGTAATTGGACATCTTTCGAAATAATTCTTGGAATAACTGCCATTAGATTTTCACTTATTTTCACAGTACTTTTTATATTAAGCACCATAAAACATTTCTGAAAATGTATAATTTAAAATAAAAAAAAATATTGAAATTATAACAATTGAGAATTAATATTTACCAATTGTTTGACAAGCTCAATATCAGATTCCAATGCTTTGTCAAAATCTTGAAAATTTTCTAAAGTTGTTTTGGGCAAGTCAATTATTTTGTCTATTTTTATTATGTCCTCAATTTCTGTAGCGTTGTTTTTTGCTGCAAATAAGCTTCTGGTTATTCTAGATTCTTCCTTGATGCGGTACTCTATACTCCTTTTCATTGACTCTAAATCAGATTTAGTAACTTGAACAACATTATCTGAAAGAAATAGTATAATGTCAACTATCATTATACACTTAATAGACATTGAAAGTATTTGAATTTAAATTTAGTATATTATTAATTATACCTGAACGACCACATGACGGGCAATAATTTTGATCTCGTGCACATTTAACTGGAACAGAACATTTTTAATATTATAAGATATAATAACATTACAATTGGATTATCTAGTAGAACATTATTTTTTTATAACTAATTAAAAATTAAGTCTATGCTGTTTAAAGTTGGAATGTTAATCAACAAATATACATTTACTTAGTTAAGGCTAAACAGAACTAATCAATAAAAACAATACATATTATCTACACTCTATTCAAAATAAGAATGGTGAAGATACAGGAGACTCCTGTAAGCTGAAATCTTGCGGTGTATCTATGTAATCAAAAGAATCATTATCATGATTTCTGGTGTCTGTAGGCTGAGTGGGGCATAATGAATTTATACAGCAAATCTTATCTGTAGGCAACTCTAAATACAAATTTGAATTTTCTTGTTGATTTTGTTCAGATTTTGGCACATCACATCTTGATGTTAATGCTTCAATTTGCACTTCATCCTCAATTTCAACACACTGTTTTTGGCGATATTTTTTTAACCGATAGTAGCCCGCACTCATTATTTTTAGTTTTAACAATCAAGCAATAGGTAATTACTGAAAATATTAAACTATACACAATATATTATAATAACAGTTAAATTAACAATTTTGGTTATATGTTCAAATTAAATTATATGGAGCAATATAAAAAGACTAAAAAAATAAAATATAAAAAAATATAAAATAAGTTGCTATCTCCTTGTCAGTAATCAAGAAAGTCATACACAGTCTCAATTATAGTAAGGTAGATACATAACTTTGTCAAAAAAAACAATACCTACATTGATTTAAATTGTAACAATATTGTGATATTTTCTTACTAATAAAAGTGACATATTAAATAAATTACATGGGTCTAGAATGAAAAGGTTCTAAATTGTTTCTATGAAATTGTCCAGGAGAGTAACTTTAAGGTTTGGGTTCAAATATTTTACTACTTGAACTACATTTTTGTATAATTGAAGTTCTGACATGCAGCAACTTGTATAGTTTAGTTCACAAAATTATAATAATAATTTGCTGTATTGTTTGGTATAAAAATTGATAAAATACAAATTATAAATAAAAAAATAATATATTTAATTAGAATTTTTTCACAATTGGAGGTACCTATTTATTATCTTCATTATATAAAAATATCTTATTTTTTATTTTATTATAACAAATGAAACATACTATAATTTTATCAATTATGGTGTATCATAATGTCAATATTATCATTATAGGTACAGTAATAATTATTACCTATTGCACTATTGAATTGGTACCTATTGATTAATTGATATTAATATTAAGATATTTATTATATTAATTTAAGATTTCATTTTTATCAGTAACCATAGTATTTGAATTATTTTTATATAATATATGGAAATTATAGGAAGGTTTAAGTATAGGGACGTTTTCTTAACTCTACATGTAGTCTTATTCTAATAAGATGTGTTTTTCATTTTAAGTTGTTTTATATTACTATTAGAAAAATATTTTGAACTTAAATTGTATTTATTTTGTATATTTTTAGTCCAAAAGTCATATAAATAATATAAATGTATAAGGTGATTTGGCCAAGGAAGGGTAGGATTTTGGGAAATTGTATGGAAATCTGGAAATGGTAACGACTGAATTAATAAGTGTATTGCCTGAAATCAGATGTATTTTAGGCCCTGGCAGTGACAGTGACTGCACTGTTATTTTAACTGTGATGTTCCGAGTAGTAACAATAGTTGTGATGGCTACTTCTAAAATATCGTAGTTCGCCATCTCTATAAATACTAGGTACCTTTTATAGGTATCTCTATGCTTAATGTATAATTATGTATTTACTATAGTACATAGTACTACACAAGGTACTAGCATTGATTATAAATACCTACTAGTATTTATAATCAATGGTACTAGGTATAAGGTACATATTATAGTACATAGTACTGTACTAGGTACATATTTATAACATTGTAATTACATAGGTAGGTAATAGAATTTAGAAATATAATAGGGTACCTACCTAATGACATACAATACAAAACATTAATATGTTTTTAATTTTTCTCTATTAATTTCAATTTGGCAAAAATCATTTAGCATAAGGTTAAGCAGCTACTAGTTACTATTCAATTTTAATAAAAACAGTAAATCGTACTTACCGAAATCCGAAAGTCGAAAATACAAAACCAAAAAATAGCACTGCAATCTGCTTAGCCGTTTGTTTAAATTAACACGTCGATACTCAATAGTCAATCGTCTTTCGATATTCGTCAATGCATAATTCGTAAATGAAATTTGAAAACATTCATAACCTCAAAAATCGTAGAGAACTAGAAAACGTCTAAGCAGTCATAATAATATTAATTGTAATAATCCATGGGAGTAACCGAGTAAGTAATGGAAACAGTATAAAAGAAAAAAAATAGTGTGCGCGGCGGCGGCGGCGTTCGTCGCAAGTGCGGGTATAGCCGTTATACGGTTTTCCCAACTATTCAACTGATAAACAAACAACAACAATTCGATTATTCGATTACGACGATAGTACATATTATTTTTTTAGATTGTTGGTATAATACAATTTTCTACAATTTATTATTTCACTCATTATAATTATAATAGTTATGACTTATTATAAGGAATATAGTTTTATTTATTCAATATAGATACAGACGTATAGTTCCTCTAGCTGCTACTCATAACTGACTATGAATATTGTTAAGTGGATTATAATAAACACTGTACAAAAAAAATATCTGAAGCCTGATATTATTTACACTTACATACTAAAATTATTAAATTTAATATTGTAAGAAAAACTATAATGGAAATGTTTAAGTTAGGTATTATTATTCAATAATAACAGATATGTTGAATAAAGTATTATAATATTATGAATTTAATTCAATACGCCAATATAATGTTTGTAAAACTGAAGCATAACATACCTAATCGAAAAACGATAGCTAGGTAGTATAAATCAATAAGTTTCTACAGAATACTTAATGAATGGTAGGTACTCGTACTTTCATCCACGCGTCGTAATATACTAAACTAATAAGTTATTATAAAAAAAAAACAATAATAAATTAACAACTATGTAACATAATATGATATGTATAATGTATCTATTATTTATATTTAAAATTTACTCTTGCATACGTATGAGATAATATCAAAACAAAAAATAATATTAAAAATAAGTTAACTAGGTAGGTAAAGCCCTTAATATGCCCGTATTCCGCCAACGTTGGCACAACTACTAGGAAAACTGGCTGGCCTTTGCTGGCATATCAATCGTGGCCCGTAATATGCCCGTGTTCCGCCAACGTTGGCACAACTACGACAAACACTGGATGGCCCTTGCTCGTAATTGAAACAGAGACCGTAATATGCCAGTACTCCGCCAAAGATGGCTCAACTACGACTTACACTGCCTGGTCCACGATCGAAATTCATTCGGTGTCCGTAGTATGCCAGTATTGAGTCAACATTGGCTGCACACTGACTACCAGTACTAGTTTTCCAGTACTAGTGTAGTACTTTATAAATTTATGGCCAGTACTGTACCCGTAAGGGCCAGCCAATTGTGGGGGTGCCAGTACAGTCGCAGTATGGCGCCCTTTGTGAGTGTCGGCGTAAGTCATACATTTCCGATTGGGCACTGCGAAATTGGTGTCGTTTGTGTTCTTTGACCCATAGAACGGAAAAATGTCCATTATATCTGAAAGCGCAGAACACAAATCAACTGTGTAAAAAAATAAGTATTTTTTTATTATTATTTTATTATTAATATCATTATGCTTTTTTTTCATAGATCGGCGGCAGTTGTGCCTATAAACTCCGTGACAAATCAACGCGAGCGCGAAAAAAAATACAATAATATAAATACCTATCTGTTATAATAAAGTATTGTGTTTTATTTTATTTTTTTTTCATCGCGTTGATCTGTTCCTCTGCGGCTCTGCTGAACAAATTGTTTTATTTTTATACAATATTTTTTTATCTTTCCCCTTTTGGTGCAGTCGCCTCTACCTATACAGTGTGCGCGCGTTCTTCGCACGGTTTTTTTATTTTATTTTCAGTTTTGACGCACGACCCGCGCTTTAGATCCGATCGTAATTGGCTCGTGCTGACTGGGCACTTTACACGACTGGCAACAATTATTATCAATAATATAGGCACCTAGATACACCGCCGCCGCCGTAGTAATAGTATAACTATACAATATACATACACACATACCTATGTATCTACTATTATTATTCACTCACCTAACCCGTAATATGTTTATTACTGTATATATTATTACCGATTGGGAATCTGGAAGAATCGTATAAACGCTCGTGATTTGTCGAATCGTGCATGCCCAAGATAATATGTGTATTATAATAATAATATCCGTTCGATGTACTGTAGCGTATAGGTACCTATACCTACCTACTTACATTATTGCGGCCAGGTATCATATTATATTTATATGTACAGTGTATAATATAGTATATAATATACTTTCGGCCATTATATACTGCATGTTGTTATTATTAGGTATTATTATTATTATTATTATTATTATTATTATTCGAAACATCGCGCGTGTATAGGTGTATCAGCTCGTGTCCGCACGGTAACATAATCGTTTAGGTATTTTCAGCCTACTTTTATTATTATTATTATTATTTATTGTACTGCTATATTATTGATATTTTAATTTTTTTTTTCCAATTTGACAATAATATATATAATATATACAAACTTCAGCGATACCGATTGTTACACAATGGTCGTATGACAGAGGCGCGACCAGAGAAATCTACGCCTGTCCGGCTACCACCAATACCTACATACATACATACATATATATAATATTTAATATAATATTATTTATACGGTTGTAACGGCAAATAACGATCATTGTGCATAGGTAGGTACAGTACATATTATATTATATTATGTAGAATACCTAAGCGGCACGTGCAAAAATGTCTGTTTTGTATATTATAATATATAATATAATTTTTCTTTTGCATGTAATATCCGTGATAAAAATGAAAAAAAATAACGAGACAACTGGATTTGAACAGTGGATTTTTTATTTCATATAACGCGCAACGTCACTCTGGTAAATGTACATATTGCCGCTCTACGATCAGTTATGTGGTTGAACAACAACCTCGCAAATATTATATTAAGTAGATGGCTATGGTAAAAAGTCTTAAAATATACAAAAATATAATAAACTATTTGTGTATTTTGTCCTATACCTAACCCATACAAAGTTGTGAAATGCAAATAATGCCTTAAAAAGCTATATAGCTATATAATTTCTGAAACTATAATACTTGATAGCATACGTAAATGATAAGCTAATTTAAATAACACAGAAAGTTCTACTTGTGATACTAATGTGCAGATCACCGGAATCAAAAATAACATAAACCAAATATCATGATTTTGTTTGCACTGTTAAATTTAATGCAGCAAGTATCAAGTAAAGTAACTTTAGTACAAACTACGAGACAAATTTTCTTCATGGATTACCTATATCTAGACAGAGTTGAGAATTTGTGAAATAATATTATAATCTTTATTTAAACAATATCAATAATTACTGAATGTAACGTTTATGATATTATAATATTTCGCCATAACTACCTATACACTAGGAATTCACTATATGTCTATAATTTATTATATATTCACATATATAGGCGAAACTACGGGTCAGTCCATGGTCTGACCTAATACTGACTTAAAAGTATTATTATTTTATAATAAGAACTTATTTTTATATTCATTATTTGGTCTATCCTTATAAAATTTTCTAGTTTCGCTATTAATACCCACCTTCTCAATACTATAGATTGTTGTAGGTACTAAACAAGGCGCCCTACAAATTCTAATTATCTTGATTCTTGGGGGACGGAAAAGTATATTTTATGTTATAACTGATAATTAACGGGATTTCAATGACCTTTGTATTTTTTTCTGTTGGAAGCAATTAACTATTGATCGTTGCTATACTTTTCTTGATACAAATCTGTTTTATTTCTTGTTAAATGCATACACGAAATTTTATTTTGAATTTTTTGTTTTTGAGGTTTTTTTTTAATTTTTAATAACATTTTTATGCTTTTTTTGCACCAAATGCATCAACATTTTATTTTAAGAATTTAACGAAATCTTATATTAAATTATATTTTAAAACCAAGGTATATAAATTATGAAATATAATAAGAAGGACTATATGACTATATAAGCGGTTGTGTGTACAAACATTTTATTTGATGCATGCTTGTACCTGTTCTGCCTGATTAACCTTTGGCAACCGATAAAACATTAAATATTAATTTTTACTAATTATTTCTTCTTTAACCAATAGCATAAACAAAAATTTCCGTCTTAAATCTCATAATCCTTGTTTGAGCGTCTCCTCGGGTTGGAATTTTGTAATTTACGCTTTTTAAATTAGCCTGCAATCTTCTAATCTGTATACCTCTGTACCAAATTTCAACACAATCGGTCCAGCTGGTTAGGAATGCACAAAGGACACACACACTGACAAACATTAATTTTTATATTTATAAATACATGTGATATATTAGGTGATGTAAAATATATTAGGTATTACTTATATATTACCCAAATATTACATAGACCAATGCAGTAACATAAATGTAAAGTTATTTGTTTTACATTTGTATCACATACGACGGCCTAATGATATTCAACTCAACGGAAGACATTAGTAATAATTTGTGATAATATATTTTATGGACCACCCTAGCTGGAACAGTTAATCTCACCGTTGAGAAAGCGATGATTGATCCGTCTACTTAGCTGAGATGTTATAATACATGTTTGATTAATTGTGCCCATAATCCATTATCCTTATATATAATATATATACCGTCCCAGGTGCAGAACTCGAGCCATTAGAGGTAATCGGATGGAAAACAATATTGTTATCATGCAATTAATACATAACAACAGCCGTAAATCTGAATCATACATTCAGTAAGTATAGGTACTAAGCAATGATAAATAATAACATTAAATATCCAGATGCACCCATTAAGGAAAAATTATAATATAACCACACTATATGGGTGGCAACAGTGGTACTTATATACTGTTCTGTATTATATTATGTACTTATATATTATATTATATGCATATATATATACATTTTGACTGTTCGATTTCCAATTATGAGAAGAATAATGTTACTGCTGGTATTTAGGTACTTATGGCGCAGCAATTATTTATAGGTATATTTTTAGTATCAGTTATAAAATGCATTTGCCTATAGAAACCAACCAGTAAAATGTCATTGTTAGTTATTTTGAAAACAAAAGTTAATGTATTTTTTTATTCAGAAATACTAAATTGTAATACAAAAATTGGTACCTGGGTACATATTATTATTCAACAAGTGGGCAAGTAGATAATTTCTCTGCAGTCTGCTGTATAGTATATGTGTCGAGGTGCTTCATCGTTTACTATTGATTAAGTCACTGTAATGGAAGTGTTAGATTTTAATTCAATGATAAGCGATAGCATACGAAAAACTATTCTGAGTCACGACCGCGGTCTATCAGCCGACACCAATAAATTAAACTATATAATATAAGAACACTGTAAACTGTATACCTACCTTTATTTTGTGATATTTTTATACTGCCATCATAATAATTAATTTTTTAATATTTGCAATACGGTAGGTTGAATTAGTTTTTATCAAAAACATTGCATTTATTATATTATTATATAATTATATCATACTAAGAGTATGCTGCAGTTGAATGGTGTGAATTGGTTCGTCATAAAATCTTAGGAAAAACCTTGTATTCAATTTTCAAGCTCTTTGACCAAGTGAATATTATTTTATCAAAATGTATCAAAAAAATTAAAAAAAAATTCGAAAATGTCAAATAATTATAAATGCTCAAAATATTATGAAAATTAAATAGTCTACTTAAAAAAATAATACCTATTATAAATATTTCAAGTTATTTCGGTTAATCGGTTTTAGTTAAAACAAAAAACCAATATCAATTTTGTCAAAAAAATGGTTTTACGTAAAAATTTCCTGTTTTTTCTTACAACTTTTATTTTGTTTTTCTCGACGCTTTTGAAAGCCACTAGAACTTTTTAGTTTTTACCCTACAAAGTACCAATTAGATTCACTATCCTACCAAAAAAAGATGCTGAAGTTGAAAGTTGAAGCATTTTATATACAATAAAAAGTGTTTCTAGACACACAAAAAAAACACATAATTATAAAATCAATACAGTCATCGCTCCATTCAGAACCTAATATAATGGATAAATAATGTCGTTATTATAATTGTAGTTATTTTATAAACGTCCATAAAAAGTTCTAAACTAGGTTAATAATTTATCTTAAAAGTTTTGTATAATATATAATATTTGTTGAACAATAAAACGAATCAAATTAAATAGATCTTAAAAAATTTACCCATCGTCATTTTTTGAAAAATCTTTTTTAACACATTTTTATTAGGTACCTATATACTACGTCTATATGTTTCTTACATATAAAGGAAGGTAGAACATAGATAAACAATTAAAGCACTGTTATTCCAGATTAATTATTGTATACACTAGTGTACGAGAAAAAACTGAAATTAAACTATATAAAAAAAAACAATAACTAAAAACAATGAATAAATTGTATGTACACTAGTACTTATATATAAGTATTGTTATAGTCAATTGTGTAAACTAAATATTTAAATTTGAGTGTATGACATACATTGTACATGGCATATAACATATATATCAACACAATTCAATCCATAACGGTACGTATAGTGAATGTAACATTGATGATTCTGACATATATTGTATAATATATCGTTTTTTCTCTTTTTTATTTATGAATACGCTTCAATTATACCAGGGTCATTGGCGTTACTGAAATGCATTACATTTTATAAATTATAAATTATAATTATAATTTATAATAAACCAAGAACAAAGAGAAAAAAGAATAAAATATATCAGAAAGATTAGGTGTTTATATACGTGAGGATTAAATTGTATCATATTTTCTCGAAAGGTTCGTTTCTTTGAAGAGTTAGATCAGCATCGAAGTCGTATCCGTGTTGAGTGCAAGTATTTAGCAGAGATTGTAAGAAGCTTCAGTTTGTCTCTTGAGTCTTCATAGACAGGAAACATTCGGTTAAAAGGTGTTTCACAGTATAGTTGTGGTGTTGCATAAGGTACATTTTCGTTATTCCTTTTTGTTCACAAGGTGTTCATGCGTGTATAGGGTGTGGATAAATATATCGTATATAATTTTGTATATTATGGTATAATTTCGTATACGCATAATATCATGACAGAGTAAAGATAAAAATCTATTTTCAATTTTTCAAAACCAAATATATTTTGATACATATATATGATATTATAACTACTATACTATATGATTACTATTAAAGTATAATAATAACACTTTAAATAAATATTACAAAAGTTAAAGATTTTCAAGTGTAATTTATGTTAAATAATAGTGGATATTATGGTATTATGTTGTATGTATGCGGATGATGGATTAAAATCGAAAAATCTAAAAAAGCTATGATGATACAATAAAAACGTATAGAAAATTAAGTAAGAATTTAAATTATTTTCTGTCTGTATGCATATTACATAGTAGGTATATGTGGAAACATCAAATTATATTTATAAGTTCTTCAAAAGCCCACATTAAATATACACTAATAACAGTTATTTCGATGGCCATATAATTCATATCGATCTTGAGTCATATAAACAAAAATGATTGGTAATAAATTTGTTTGGCAATATAATATTAAAATGTCTACGAATTTTATGACCGTGTATACAATCGAATTGTGGTGATGTTATTATTGATAGTACCTATAGTAATAATAATAATAATAATAATATCGACAGACAGAAATTTGATCGTTTGTAATTTTATATGAGTTGTAGGTACCTATTCTTATTTTAATTTTGGTAATTATTGTTTTCTAGGTAGACACGGGACTGCAGTGGTAACGAGGAAAATGGAATACTGCAGCCGCCTGACGGGCTCTTTTCGGAAAAGTCCATTAAAAAAAACCCATTTAGACTCCATTAAAAAAAAATAAATAAATTGGGGACCCACAATATCAGCCTCTAGACGTCATCTATATGGTCGACTAATTCGGACTCAAATCTGGATAATTATTCAAACAAGTATTTCAGCCTTACATATAGAGGTATACCTGTTGGCTGCAGCCTGCAGTTATGACTTACCTATATTTTATTATATAATTTATAATAACGTTTATATAGTGACAAACCGATTTCGGTTTTGACTACCGTCCATCGCATGTGGTAAACCGCGTCGGTATATGACAGTAATTAATAATAACAACCACAAGCATAGCATTATATTACGCAATAGTATACCTACAATGCAACGTTACAGCATCTCATCAGTGGTCGGTCTCTTATTGGGATTTGACGACGGCGGCGGCGCGGCGGTGACGGCTCAAGAGGAACCAAAATGTAATTACGAAACCAATTATTGTCCGAACGTCGTGTCTCCTAGCTGTACATGGTATACATACCTATATACCTATTGAAATTTTGGATTTCAGATGACGACGGCGTCGTGAATGAATGATTATTGACAAATCGTCTGCTCAAGCGTCTTGGGAGGCCGTCTCATCAATCCGAATAGGTAGGCACAAGACAACCATGTCGTGTACGGGTTTTTTATTGTTATTATTATATATTATTAACACCTTTACGTATTATATACATATACGAAACGGTCAGACCACCGCCGTACGGACGTTATTGTCTTTGCTCGTTATTATTATTATAGCTTTCGGCTTCTTGTACGGTAGTGCGGCGACGGCGGTGGCGGCCGTTTCTCAAAAATGTCATTATTATTATTATTATTATTACTTCTATATATTGTTATTGTTATTGTGCGCTATTAGTGTTGGGTTTTTAAAATTTATCTGTGTCTCTCTCTCCCCGTGCACATATTAAGCTACATTCGTACATTACATTATTATCATCGTTCACTTTCCACTCGAGAAGGTACCTATAGCGGTTTAAAATTCTATAATATTGTAGGTATATACCTATAAGTACTCAGGTAGCCACACACATTCATACACAATTACGCTGTTCCTTATACAATATGACGTGTAGGTACACTGCACATAACACTAACATGTTGCACCTCGTACCTATATCTATACTTACCTATCATTTATCACTCTTTATACAACCCATAAAGATACTGGCCACAGCAGCGGCTGCTGTCGTATCAGCTATGGCTGCACATTTTCTGCGGTGTAGTGTTTATATTATTATATATTAATCACTTAGGTTTTTAAGTACCGTCGCCATCACAAGTGACCGCAGCCGCCGTCCCGAAATGAGCCAATACTGCACGGGACGTGTCGTAGTAATAAAAACAATAATTCGCTCGTGTGCGCGTATATATAGTAATAAATAATAATATTACATAATACTATATATATTATATTATTTTTTCCAGTAGTTCAGAACAATCTGCAGACACAACGACAAATGCCTCGACGGCGGCGATAACTTTAACGTAAAATTATACGTGACCTCGGCCATATAATATAATATTATTGGTCACCTGCAGTCACCACTATATCCTGCACGACCTCGCTTTATAATATTATATGTGTTATTACTTATTTTATTATTATTCCGCGTATAAGAACGTTGATCCTGCTTAATAAATAGTATATATAGGTACCTATACCCATAGGTATTTTACTATAACTTAGTTCGGTGTGACGGTGTGTTAAATTTATTGTACCTATCAAATATTAGATACGTGAATAATATGATACATTATATACCTACCTATAAGTGCCTATAGGTATATTTACATTATAAGTTTACTTAATTTAACTATTTATACCGATTATTTCAAAAATGACTTCCAGCTACCTTTAAAAAGTAATTTCTAATAATAATATATACGTAATACGCAGTTCTAAAATGTTATATTAGTTAAGTTAAAATTATACATATATAGTTCCTGCTTAAATGCCATCGTATTTGCTTATCGAAAAGTTCTTATACTATAAAATATTATTATCGAATGATATACTTGCATAATACATGCCTACCTACATTATAATGTAATACATATTATAAATGTATTTGTAAAATCATATCACTATATTATCATAATTATATCACCATGATGATATTATATAAAAAATGATTGTGTGGTTACTGGTTATTATAGTATAGATATTAGGTATACTCGCAACTTGGTATAATCTCTGAAACCTCAAAAACTATACTTACCTATATATCAAAGTCATAATATTCACGGTTTCGTTGTTGCTCCAGTTATAAGCATATATGTTGGGACCTATGCGTCCGATTGTGTGATATATTTTGGCGCATGAGCACAGATGAATTTTGTTGGACAAGGAAAATTGAAAATTTTTTTTGTATTCATAGTGTATTGTCACTTTGGTTATAAAAAGTAAAATAGTTATTAAGAACCTACAACAAATGGTAAACAAAAATAATTATTATTATACAAATAACTATAAGTACTAAATACAGTAATAATATACATGTATATACTAGTAGTAGATCGAATTAATTTTTGTCAAAATAATTGCATTTTAAAATGTCATTATTTGTGAAAAATATATTAATATAGTTTAAAAATTTCAATTCGTTTAAACATTGTTCAATATTGTTTGAATTTAAAATATCTATAGAAAAAAACTGTACTTACCTACCTATATAATTTTTAAATTACAGTATGATTACAGTATGATCTACTTATGAGAAACCTATATTGTTACAAACGTTAAATTTAAATATACTTAAATAGTTAAATCTTTAGCTATAAAATTGAAAATTGTATACATTTTTAACCAAAAACTAATTAGCAAATTTACAGTATTTTAAAAAATGTTGTCAAAATTTTAACTTTCTAAATATTTATAAGAAATTTGTGCATAATATTAATATACCTACCTATATATATTAAAAAATGTTATTGAAATTTATAGAAAAAAAAACTGATAAATATTTCAAACTTAAAATGTCTTTAAATAGCTCAAAACGAGTTAAAATATTTTGGAAATTCAAGTACCTATCTACGGTGATTTGTTTTTGAATTAATAAAAATAGTGATCAATGAGAAATTAGGTGAATGTATCCTGTAATGTCGTAAAAATTTGAACTTCAAAAGTTCATAAAAATTGAAATTTTCTCATGACTATAAATAGCTCAAAAATAGTCAAAATAATTTGAAAATTGTATGGTGTAAAGAAAATGTTAATAATATATAAGTGAAAATGTCATGAAGGAGATTTTTTTGACATATCAATATACCTACTATAAATAATTATAAGCTACTATACTATATAGATATATGTACCTATATGTATACCTATTAATACAATAATAACTATAAATATAGTTGAATTTTATAATTGCTCATTTTTTTCAGGGGTGAATTTAGATAATATACAGCTAAACGATATAGGTATATAGGTATTATCTATAGGTTTATATATAATATAAACCATGGTATTGGGTTATTTGTCATTATAATACCAGCTGTAATCAATTTAAAAAAAAAATTCATTTACATGTAACGCATATATTTATAACTATTTAAGTTTGACAAATATTTTGTAACTTTTAATACGCTTTTATTTATATTTTTATCTTAAATATAATTAAGAAAATTCTTAAAAAGATAGGTAATGTTTATAATTATAATTATATATGTAAACTATGGTGTATATAGAGGTAACATTATTAATTATTACAAATTTATATATAAGTTTATATAGGTTTTTCTATTGATACTTTTAATAGGTACATATATATATGTACCTTTATATATAGTTGCCCATATCGATAATGTTACCATAATACCATCTATAAACAATATATATTTACGACCGTTTAATTCCTGGTACTAAAAAGGTTTATCCGTTATAATTTTGATCACATGTTTAATTTCACAAATTGCAATTTATAAAACATTTAAACATATTATATTATAAAGTAGATTGCAGGTATATAGGTATAACATGCTATACTTTATTTGTAATTATACACAATATGTTGTTTGCGCAACAAGAGTCAAATATACCACATTCTTAATTTTTTTTTGAAAAACATAACGATAGATAATATATAGCTGTTCACATGCGTGAATACACCTGCTATATATAGGTATAACTATCGAAAATGTATATCGCGATTCCGAGGATATATATATAGTGTACCTATAATACACTATGTATTTTTACGTATTATTTAAACATTTTAAATTACAGATGTATGTATAGGTGTTATATGATATAATTAATATTTATAATATAGTCATATTGCTATAATTGGGAACGTCATCATAATCGGTATTATCTTCACTCTTCATTACAGATTCGACACGCCCTAGCTGCATACTTAAATATATATTATATATATACCTACCAAAAAAGTATTAGGCCTTTGAATATAAATTATATTTGAATATAATAACACAGAATAACATTTATTTATTTAATTTATTCTGTTATAATAATAGTTATAAATGGATACAACATGCAGTACCACACTATATATTATAATACACGCAATATAAGTAGGCATAGTAAAGCCTATATAATATGTAGTATCGATATAGGTAAGGTGGTATACGCGCGTAGGTATGCCCAAATAAATGCATAAACATTAATTTCATATAACATTATAATATACAATAATTTAATACCATACCGCATATAAATATTGTATTATTGTAAATATTATTATTTTAAATGAAGTTGATAACCGTAATAAAGATGACTATAGCTATTATTATCTATATTTTAAACGAATTTCGAGCTTTTATATATAATTTAATCCCGCATATTAAATCTGTTTCTGTAACATATATAGGTATTGCACGGTACTGCAGGGATGTTGGATATCATTATAACTTTTTGAAAGCGCTGATCGCGACCCCTATATCTTTATTCGCCTCGTTGACCTCCAACCGTTAAATACATATTATTATCGATTGTATATACGTTGAATCGAAAATATCCATCTGTGATTTGCTCTGTACGCAAGTGTAGAATTTAACACTGTCCACCCCCAGAATACGTCACAATATTGTATGAAAGATGATTATAGAATATTATATACATCATCGTATTTGTATTATATAGTTGCAATAAATACTCGAATTTGGCGAAACCATACAAATCCGAGCGGCGGCGGCGTTTTCCCCTCGCTCGGCGCGCCAAGTGTGGGCGCGTACGTCGCACTACAAAATGGCGAACAGGTGGCCAATGAGAAGCATAACGCCAGACCGCCCACTGTGGGGAGGGCGTCGTTTTTTCGACGGCGACGATGACGGCGGCGGCGGCGGCGACGGTCGCGACGGCTGCGGGCTCGGTACCGGCACAAACCGGTCAGTGTCGATCGCACGCCGTCGTAACCGCCGCCACCGCCACCGCGTGATTTTTCTGGAATTTTTCCGCGACGTTCGCCGTACCGCTATTCCTCTCTGCTCGTTTATGCGCCGCGCGAAAAGCGTCATTTCTCGGTACACACATTTAGGGTTGTTTTGTCATGATATTTTTTCAATAATTCGAATTTCGAGTACGATGTCATTATAATAATATGATCTATGTACGTACCTAATATAATATAATAACAAATCGATCACGTATTGTTTAATATATAATAATAATGTTCGTCGTGTCAATGGTTAAATCATGCGTGCGCTGCAGACTATTCGACCGAAGAAAACATCATGTTGACTTGTAATGTTATAATATTGCGTTGCATTGCACTCGTATCGTACACTCATATTGTATAACATGACATCTGCAAATTATAAGTGTACAACTGCGGTAATATAAAAAAAAAAAAAACAATGACGATAATGTAGGCGAATCCGTACACTGGCAGTAATATAGGTATACAGTAAGTCCGGGTATACATCATAACATGCCTATATAGATATTTACATACGCGGCGAGTGCGCTGACCGACTCGCGTCGATACTGCGACGGTTGTAATAAATTCAATATAATATTAGGTATATTGCACACGAGACGCATTTAAAAACATAATATACCTACAGCGAATAATTATGCGGCGGCTACCGCCGTCGAAGACTCCGCCGTCATTGCAGGCGATTGATACGACCGTGCGACTCCGACTGAAGTGAAGATCGCAACCTGCGGCATTTGAACACTGCGACGATGGTCACGTAATTAGGATGCCGCGGCCGTGCAGAGAGACGTACGGCGACCAAAAGCCGCCGTACAGTTACATATCGCTGACGGCCATGGCCATATGGAGCGCTCCCGAGAAGAAGCTACCGCTGTCTGACATCTACAAGTTCATCAGCGACCGGTTCCCCTATTACCGGAAGAACACCCAAAGGTCAGTTGTCCCCGGCGCGCATTAGTGCAATGCATATAGTATAATATATTTTTTTCATTGATCTCAAGCATCGGCGACTGTGGCCATCATATAAGCATACTGTAGGGTGGTCACGGTCGGTTGGGGAACACGCGCGTCTATACATGCCCCTACTTCATGTCTATATATATGTGTGTGTGTGTGTCGAGGATTCGTCACTAAAAACTCGGGTGGGTCACCCATCCGAGAATTAGCACCGTCGGCCGATGCTTGCGACCTCAGAACACGGTAGTGACTGAGGCCAACCACCGAGCCACGCATCAGACCCCGCATAGTAATAATTTTTGAACATTTAACTATAGAAATCTTAAATAAAATAGACTAAACATATACGTACCTATTATATATAGGTATACCTATATATAGGTACTACCCAACTGGGCAATCAACATTTTTATATAAATAACAGAAATAGAGATGAGTCAACCGATATTATATATGAATTATTATATTTTAAAACAAATGCACACATAAAAGGTTTATAATAGTTTAAGACAACGCTCTATATTATGATTAAAAATTCCCCCACCATTGTTGCTTGATTACGATTTCTTGGATTAGCACACAGTTATAAAATTAATATGTGGGTAGAACTTAAAAAAAAAAAAATAATAACGCCAAGTCATTATTCGCTATTCACGGACATTGTTTTATCGCTTAGGTATATCAAAGGCAGGAAAAAAACATGATAATCACATGAAATGTTTCTACTATACCGTAGCAGATTTCTGACAGCTAGGTATTTATACATAATGTGTACACTGAACACACAGTGTACCTATACCTGATGCAGTGGCCTTTAACCCTATTGGACTCGTGACCCATTTTAATAATTATTTATTTTTTACGACCCGTATAATATGTTAAAAAAAAGTTGATTGATAAATTTTATTTCATAAAATATATATATTATTTGTAAAAACAGACTAACTTTGAATTAACTTATTATTATGACGTGTCATTCGATATTAGATATATATAGGTATTCATTTTATTTAGTCCATACAGTTAAATGAAAATAAATTTTCTTATACTCATTTATTTTTGAATTAGGTATAAAAATCATGGTGATTTGCAACTCATTTCTGAAGAACACTACCCAATTCACTGATTGATACATAATTATCTACCGCTCAATAATAAATATAATATTATCATAGACCATAAAATATTCAGATGCATTTTTAATCACTATTTATATAATATATACTTTTCCATGAAATTAGTATCGTAGTAGGTAGGTATATAATAACTTCTTATTGGTTTGTAAATCCTGTCCAGCTAGTACCCAATGAGCTACTTTTATTTGTAATTTCATGAAATTGGGGATCTTATTTTCAATATTACATTATTTTTTTTACAGCACACTGGGAATTTGAATGGCACATTATTGGTACTTAAAATTTTGGATTGCACACTTTGTGTTCAAAACACATTATTTTAGGCTCGCTGTACAGACTTTTCTCAGAGAATCACTTCAAAAAATGTTTCAAATCACATAATTATTATCATAGCTACTGACTTTTAATTAAACACCTAAACACCTATAGGTACACGAAAAACACAACATATATATATTAGTAAAATAAAGTAACGCGTTTTGTCGTTATTTGATTTCGCGAATAGTGAATATATTATATTAAAGTAAATAGTATTTACAAAACGCTGATAGTAACTTATACTTATTATGAATAAAGTAACGTATAATAGTACTATATATAGGTACCTAGACATATACTGCATATATATAAGTATTACCTACTGTAAGCCGTAAATTCAAAAAAACCCTGCAGAAGTGATGTGCTAGTGCTTTACCGACCCTTCACCTAAAATAGCACCACTATAGTATATATATTATTATATCCAGGTTAGGTATAAATGGTATAGGAATTAATGCATTTAGATAGTATATTATATAATAAATTATAAACGTATTGTGTATAATACGCATAAACGCGTGGAGTTTGATCACGGTCGGTTCAGCCGACATTGGCGCGGTCACCCATCGGAGTTTACGGCGAGCTCGCGCGTTCGTGTGGAACGAATTGATCGCCGCGTGACAATAGAAATATTTAGATATATATATATATGCATCTGGTTATTGTATATTATAGACTTACGCAAGTTTTAGCCTGTAATGTATACATTATATAGGTACATATAGGTTAGGTTAGGTTAGGTTAGGTTAGGTACACCGCAACACAATGGATATAATTTGTGTATATAGGTACATATATAAATTCAGTACGAATTATATAACTTTCAGACTAAATCGTGTCTGTACACCTAAATACAACAGCTGATACGCAAGTATCATTATTTTATGTAGATATATGTATATTGGTATATAATATAATATAAGTTTATGTATTTCTATATATTATAACCACTTTAATAATCCCCTGACTGCTGCAGTGAGTTTATGAATAGCTGTATACATATATCAATTACTGCAAAATGAATAACTAGGTAAGTAATTGGGATACTTTATTTTCATTATTGTTATATTATAATAAAAGACTCTCTGATAGTGTAAGTATGCGTATGTATATAACAATATAATATATAAGTTTATATTGTAGCGGTGTAACCAAGATTTTGGATTGGAAGGGATCAAACATTTTTTACTCTATGTCAAAAAGCTCAAAAGTAAATATAATATAAGTATTCTAAAACCAACCAATTTCTGCCTATTAAGTTGTTCTCAAAGCAATTTAAAATTAAAATTACACATTATGAATTTCTAACTCAAGATAATTTTCAAATGTTCGTGACTGTGAAGTCAAATTTTGTCAAAATTCATATTTTAGACGCGCGTAAAAAATTATTTTGAATTTACGCTCAACTTCTTTTCTAATTTCCACTAACCTAACTTCGTTTTAAATGTTCAAGTTTTTATAGACATACATTTTTGAAAAAAATATGCCTAAATAGCTCAACGTGAGTCAAAATATTTTAAAAAATTTTAGGTAAAAAAAAATGATAATATAAACATTCAGTGAAGATTCCATGTACCTATATATATCTACGATAATTTGTCTTAGAGTTACATCAAAAACCAAAATCGATTTTGTTGAAAACTTAGTTTATTTTTACCCATGCAGCTGAAATATATCACAGGTAAAAGTATCCTAGGTTTATTGTACCGTCAGTTGAAATATACTAGGTTAATTTTACCCCCAGCTGGTTAAAACATTTGAGAGTATTAAAACCAGCTGCGACACCGCTGTTGGTTGAAAACTACTATAAGCATTTTTAATGTTGAACTTCTGAGTGTACCTACCTACTAACTAAATTCAATGTCCCACTAGAAAATATACGTAAGTTGAAAATCAAAGAAATATTTTGACTACTTATTGTGTACACACACACTCACAAAACATAATTGTAAAATTAATGCATTCATCGCTCAGTTCAGAATCTAAAAGGTTAGAAATATTGAATATTATTAAATATTTTATTAAATATAATTATAGTACCTATAGGCACTTAATTTTCAAGACATATATTAAATTATATGCACTACCTACGTATTTTTATTATATAGTTAGGTTTAATTTATTTATTATAACGTGTACATTTGCGGCAGCAAAGGCCTTTGGAGATATCAGAAAAAAATGTACAGTGATAAACTTTAATTAAAATAATTAGATTACACTATTATTTAATATTTCATTGTATACATTGAATTTTTTTATATATATTTGAATAGGTTGCAGATTAAAGCTGCAATAGGGTTCGGGCTGAGGACTACTTTATGGTGGGACGAGGAGAGAGATTTTTCTCTTACTTGTAGGAAACTACGGCATTCGGTTATAGGTACTTTATGTTTTACTGCAAACTCTACGCCACAAGTGTTACAGATGGTAGAATCAGCTCCCTTGAAATTAGTTATCGGTGGTTAATGATGTGTGTCCTATTCTGAGCTGGTTTTTGATTATTTCTTGTATTTTGGAATATTTCATTCTAGAATGTATATGGGGGCCAATAAAAGATGATAGGTACGTTTAGTTTAATTATATTATTATCAACTATCAATTATCATGCAATTATTGTGCATACGGAATCTATTATGCACTATAATAAGTAGGTATCACAATATGCCATAATGATACAATAGCAATACAAATCGTGAAAATATTCAAAATAATTTTTAAAAAAATAGGTAGTAAAAAACGTATTTATTACAAATTTTCAATTAGATCGTTTATTTATTTATTTTATATAATTATTAATTTATATTTATTATGTACTAAAAGTAACTTAACAACATAGTATTATGTAGGTAGATACTGTACAAAACCAATCATTTTTACAACAAAATTAGTTGACAAGATTTTAAACAAAAAAGTTCACGACATGTTAAAAACAGTACAATTTATATTGGGTTGTCAAAATATAATATAGGTTCGTAATCGAAAAAATGTTTTATCACAATTTTCTATTCGACCAAAATATAATAATTTTACAACTATATATTATTGGTTTTGAAAAATAGTTGGTATATTATATAATTTATCTTTAGTATGAAATAAATATCAAATTTTATCGAAGTATGCAAGAATATGCAATAATCATCAATATACAGAAAAATTCAGAAAAATGCCAAAAAATAATTGATTTCGATGGTTTGAATCTATTACAATTCGTAAAGATAGGTTGGTAAAGATTAGGTTAGCAACTGAAAAATATCCAAAAATATTAAAAGTAAAAAACTGCTAATGTACAATAATAACTCAATCGCAATAATACCTCAATCAATATCTCCCATTTCCACGAATTATAAGATGGCCAATATCACGGCTACACACTAATTTACTCAGATGCATCGAAAAGTACCATGGTAGATGTAGCCCTTTAGTCAGAGACTATACCGACCTATTTCGTTCGCCAACATCTATACACATATATAATATATATATATAGGTATATTGTATAATACAATTAACCTATCGGTACGTAAATTATACAGCGGAAACTCATGCGATTTACAATGCTGTACAATTTAAAGTTGTATCAGATAGTAAAAATATTATGTGGTCTAATAAAGAGCATCTCTCTTAGCGCTCTAACCTCACTCCACGAAGACACACCTGAAAAACGAAATTAGTACAGCTCATCCAAGAGCTCATCTTCTCATCAAAAAAAATAATCTATTTTATACGGTTTATACGGGTCTCGTCCCACGAAAGAATCCTATGGAACGAAAAAGCGGACGAAGTGTGGTTAGGTAAATGTTTTTAAATACATAATATTATATTATAAAATGTACCTATATATTACCTAACCTACTATTTATATATATTGTAAAAATTATTTTTAAAAATATTAATTAAATTATATTACAATGGTTTTTATTGATTATAAAAAAATTACGTAGATATTTCTGTTTGTTTGAATAATCTATTTAATAAGTAATATAGAATAGTTTTATCAGAAGAAAAAAATGTTTTCAGTATAGATTATATTATAATACAAATTATACTAAATAGTGCTGCAATGTAAAATCCACCGATTTATTACTAATATTTTAACCTAACCTAACCTGCACCTGTTATTTTGCATCAATGCGAAAATTATGTTGTGGTGTTATTGTGCGTATGTAATATTTAGTACATATACGGTATATATTATTATATCAGTTATATTTTTATTCCTTGAACTTTTATACATACATAATCTAGGAAAATATAACATATTATATATAGGTAAAAAATAAGCAAAAAATATAAAACACGCCAGATCATGGTCTGTGCAAGAGACCTGGAACTAAAAACTGATGTATACATAGATAGAAAAAAAAACAAGTAGATGAATAGTATAATACCTAAGGAGCAAAATTATATCTGATGGCTAGAGCACCCGAGGGATAAAACAGCGCATAGCACAAGCAAAAACAGCCTTAAGTAAAAAACGTGAATTATTCACTTTCAAAAAGTTAAATATCAAAATCAATAAAAGACTTATTAAAAGAAATGTATGGAGTGTTGCAACATATGAATGTGAAACATGGGTACTAAATTATGCCGAATAGAAAAAACTAGAAGCTTTTTAAATGTGGTTTTGAGGCGTACGGATTGGATATAAGTTGGGTAGAGCGGAAAACAAGTGAACAAGCAGTACTCAGCACTTTGGGGGAAAAACGTAAACTCATAGATTAGATAAGAGCAAGCAGGTGCTGGAAAATGGTTGGACATGGCCTGAAACATCCAGAAGATTTGCATAATATAATATTAGAGGGTATATATTACGATAGAAGGGAAAAGAACTGCAGGACGTCCGCGTAACTTTTATACATAAAGGACAAATTAAATACAATGTATGATGCAAGAGTCAAAACCTTTAAGGAACTTAAAGAAAAAGCGAGCAATTGGTAAAAATGGAGAATTTGAGTTGTAAACCAACCTTTGGGTTGATAGAAAAACAATTTAATAATTTTTATAATTTTGTATACAATTTTAATTAATCTTTACATTTTTTTACATATTATAGAATTTGAATTTTCATCAGCCGATTTTTTTATAGCATAATTTAATTATTTCAAATCATTTGTTGTTGTTGGCTGAGGAACTAAAGTCAGTTGATTTTTGAGACACTCTCCCCCTTCGAGCAGGACTACTATAATCAGCCGATTTTACTGTATCGTATTTAGTAGGACCATTCTATTAGCTATAAAAATATCAAGTAAGCTAAAACTGTAGAGGTAAGATCGTCAGTAGTTTCCTGTCTAATAATAAAATAGTCTATTTTAATAATCAGATATTAGTATTTTTTTGTATAAAAAAAAAATAAGGCAGCTATATATTATAGAACTGTATAGGTAACCTAACTTAGGTATACTGACTTTATTGAAGTATTATATCTATATATATATATATATATCAGTTTTATTATTTTTAAATTTATAACCTGCATCGCTGTGAATTAAATGATTTTCTTTAGGTATTATAGGTATTCGTGAATTTTATTCTGAATTCGCAATAAGTGAGTTATAAATTTAAAATATTAAAACACTTACTTATATATACTATTACTATTTGCCATTCTAAACACGAAATTTATTTAAAACGTCATAGTGCAAATGACATTATATATTTGTATGTTTTTACTGCTCATAAGTCATAAGTCATATTACTGGGGAAATATGTATGGATTTGGTGTCTATTGTAAACTTAATAATATATAATTTACTTATAGTATTTGAATATAATGAATATGATATTTTAATATAAAAATATTATTTTTTATCAACAATTTCAAATAATTTTTTTTTTTTTATAACACATCAGTTTATATTTTATGTATACTTTTTTAGGAATAAGCCATAAACATAATTTTCATTTTATTTTATTAGGTACCTATATATTTTCATATTGGTATTTACAGTTTTTAATTTTTAGCTTGGATTTTATGATTATACGTTTATTTTTTTAATGCATATTTAAATGCATTCATAGTTCTTTGTTTTTTAGTGTAATAAATGAACAAGTCTATTTATTACCATACGAGTTTAAAATAAACACATTTTTATAATTTATAAGTTAAGATGGACCTATATTCACGGTCCACAGACTAAAAAATACATACCTATAAATAATTAATAATTAAGTTATAAATAGTCTATTCTTTTAATCAATTAGTTTTTAAATTGTACAAAAAAACAACTGAAATATATTTTTAATTTATTTAAAACGATATTTTCGGTAAACGTTATCATTTGTTTGCAATTTTTCAATATTTTGCATTAAGACGTCGCACCCGCATGTGTTGTCTCCGTCTTACATACGTACGACATATCAAATTTCCGTTCGCTAGTTTCAATAGGGTGCTGTCAGTTTTGATGTTAGAATGAATTGACTTATTATCAAACTTTGAAGTAATAACATTATCTGTGTTCTCTCGTTGGTCTTTTACGATATTTAAATTTTTAAGTGAGATATGGGTATGTAAATTATTAATATTTTAAAACGCTCATAACTCACGTAAAAATTAAAATATCGTAAAAAACTAACGAGAGAATACATAAAACGTTGTTACCTAAAAGTTTGATTATAGGTCAATTCACTCTAATATAAAAACTGACAATTCCCTATTGAAAATTTGCTATGTCGTACGTGTGTAAGACGGAAACAACACATGCGGGTGCGACGTCCTCTTAAGCTCCCCATCCATGAAAATCAAAAAAATTCACTTCTTCGTGAAACAAATTAACTTGATTACATTTCCAACACATTTATGCAATAATTTAGTACTCACACCATTTTTTTTAAACTTTTATTTTTCTGTAATTTCTCCGATTTTCTTTAAACCAGTATATAATCATTAATCGACGAATGCCAAAATACAAAGTTGATTAATTTCGAATTGCATATTTATGGTGAAATAAACAAAATAATCACTAGATTAATCCTTTTGTAGTCAAAAAAATTATAATACACCGTAAAAGGAGAGAACGCATTTTAAAATGTATACTTCACTATAAGATCAATGAATATTACATATTTTAAGAATATTCCAACTATATTGGAAACATTATCCTTTCTTATACCTGATCTCAGTTCAAATTAATGTATTTCATATTCTACACACTGTATAAGCATATATTTTTCATTTTTTTTATAGACCAACCAAATGTATTCTCAATATTGACATTAATGTAGAAAATATTATATACGAGTACCTACCATACTGATATCGTGTAGACAAGTTAACAAAATGTTAACGTTGCTATTATAACAGTATATATTATATTTAATTAAAAATTAACTCTAATAACTATATATGCGTTACGCATGCATACATATTAATTATTATATAGGTATACCTACATAAATATAATGTATTACATTGTTACATGTATATAAGAAAACATAAGTGTATGCACACCTAATCGTATTCGCATAATACACATGGGTACGTATTATAGTACCTACCTATATATAATATATAATGATGAAATTGCATTTAATCTCGATTAAATTAAATACAATTAGTACACGCTTGCACTGTATTTCTGATAAAAAAATCCACCATACGCATTGAACTTCTTGATGCAAAAAATGTAAGGTCAAAATATATTTTTACGTTATTTATCGATCACGCCCATTTATCGAGTATGAATGCAATTAGGTTGGGAAAAAAATGATGATCGTAAAAAAATCGTTGTTCTGTATGTACCTATTAGATATTTTAGACATACATTTTTTATCGTGAACATTATATATAGTAGGTATAAAGTTTAATAATATATATATCAATATTTGTCCTAATCTTTTATTTGCAATAGGTAAGTAATAAGTCTTATGCATTTTTTATTATTGGTATTTCACGTGATAAATCTACAAACGATTAAAATAAAAAAAATATCTATTTGCCCTTCAAATATAACTCGTAGGTACACCTGTATAATATGATATAATAAAAAATTTATTGCATATTGGCAAGTTTTGATTTAATAATCAATATTTGCTCATATTACTATTATATAATATGTAGGTACTTAACTACATAATTTTACATAGGTATCAATAACAATTTTATATTTGAAATTAAATTTACATTTATTTTTGGAATTAAATATAAATATATTTTAGCATATTTTGTTATAGTTTACGAAAAGGGTATGGTCAACAAATTTAAGCATTGTTAACTATATAAATTATTAAGATCATATATTATAGTATGCATATATTACGTGTAACCTATATTTTAAAAACATACTTTTTTCCCACATTATTTTCTATAACAATTGTAACTGCATATTCCTTTTTTCAGGAATATTTTTGGTACATAAATGTAACTGTATATTCACATGCACATTTCAAAAATGTTTAGTGTAATAATGTAACCGACACCTACATAATATTATGCACCTATACGAGGTGTCGCGACGTAATAACCGTGGTACTAATTAAATAACCACTTTTGTCTCCTGTTTTATGATTGTCAAATTGTTTTGGTTGACGGTACCTATATGACAATATTGAGCCATTTAGTTTAACACAATTCTATATGATACACGGAATTAGGTATATTAAATTATTATAATATATTCAGACTCTGCTATATACTTATGGATACTTATTGGATGAATAGAATATAATAGACGATTGTATATATTGCAGCGAAAACTGCACGTATAGTTGCAATATTATTGAATACCATGCTAATAATCGATGACTTTACAATACAAACAGCTATATAGTATTTTATTTGGAAAAAATCTAAATCGATAACCTATATATTAATTGATTTTTTTTTTAAACGTTCTTTTTACACTGTCGTTGGTTTACTAGAGCAAATTAAACTGTAAATAGTTATCGAATTTACTCTTCTGCATGCAAGCCGTGTACTTCAGTCAATACACGGCATATTATATCTCAGATATGAGATAATATTTCATCGGACTTATTCGTAATCTTACGACTAATAAAATACAATAACAGCTGTTATTTCTACCAATGTACTCATATCAAACACTTATATTGAGAGTTATAAATAGTGCATAGTCTTTATATTATATAAAAAGCGGGTAAGTGGATTTCGGTCTGCTGTACAATAGGTTACAAGTGGGCCACCATAATTAAAGAAATTTGAATTCAATGATATAAATACATAATATCATTGTATACGAAAAACGATTGTGAGCTGAAATGGTTTTTCGGTGTGGAAATATTATAATATATTTATATAGTTATTGCTTATTATTAATAAGGTAGCCAGTAAGTTGAATTAATATTATAAAATTACAACAAAATAACTGTAATCGTCATTCTTGCAGGTTATTTAATATGTAATTTCGTCCATATTTGATCATAAAATAATTATAAAAAGAACTGTGTGCTTATATTTTTGAGATTTTTTGGTTATACAGAATAACCTACTTTAAAGTGTTTTTAATATTTTCCAACTGCTATTGTAACAAAATTATAGGAGCCTTGTATTAAATTTTCAAGCTTTTTTACCCAACAAATTAAATCTTATTGACATTCATAGAAATAAACTAAAAATATTGAAAACTTAATATATCTCTAAACCGTTCAAAAACAAATCAAAATATTTTGAAAATTGTATCGTGTATGTAAAATGCTAATATAAACATTCAGTGAAAATTTCATGTACAATACGGTCATTTTTTTTTTTAGATGCACCAAACCATCAAAATCGATTTGGTCGAAAACCGATTTTGCGTAAAAATTGCCGTTTTTCCTTAATTTTTCTTTTGTTTTTCCCTGCGCTTTTAAAAACTATTAGACATTTTTTTACTTATTACCCACCAAAGTACAAATTAGATTCATTTTTCTATCAGAAAAGATACAGTTCGAGAAAATCTAAGCATTTTTACTGTCCTAAAAAGTGATGACAGACACAAAAAAAAAATTTTAAAAACACACATCATTGTTAAATCAATACTTTCATCGCTCCGCTCAGAATCTAATACACGTAAATTAATCGTAAAAAGATAAATCCGCAGTGATTGAAACCATATCGACATGCAAATCTGTACTGTTAAATATGTATAGATAATAATATATTATATTCCTATTGTGTATTATACATTTACAAAATCGTAGTCCGATCACATAAATTTCAAGAGAGATTTGTGATAGTATAAATTGGATCTAGTTTGTATATCCTTTGGTGGATCAAAGGTAAAGATATTCCTCGGTGCTTTCTAAAATAATCGGGTGATAAAAAAATACGAACATTCGTTGAAATTTTAATAATAATTGTTATGATAACCATTGTCATGCCAAACAGTTAGACCGTATAAAAGAATAGAAGAATAGAAGAACAACCGTATAGAAGAATCGTTTTTCGTATACGATGATAATATATACCTATCCATTTGATTATTACGATCATATATGACAACTGCAATGAATTTAAATTCAACACATCCATTTCAATGTCCAAATCATTGAACTGCAGGTACACTCGACACCTATACTGTACAGGTTACCTACTTTCCGAGTTTTTAAAAATGTATATTAGATCACAAAAATCCACGCCAACATAACTAATTTTATGAATTGCGTAACAATATTTAGAAATCCAAACCGTCACATATAATATTATAGGTATATTATACACACTATATATATTCTAATATACAGTACACTGCATGTTTCAGGTGGCAGAACTCGCTGCGGCACAATCTGTCATTCAATGACTGTTTCATGAAGATTCCCCGGCGACCTAACCAGCCGGGCAAAGGGGCGTACTGGACATTGCACCCGCACGCCCTAGATATGTTCGAGAACGGATCGTTTCTGCGTCGCCGCAAGAGGTTCAAACTGCCGGCCGCCGACCGCGCGTTGTTGGAGGCTACGTTCGGCAGGCCGTCGTCGTCTTCCGCCGCCGCCGCCGCCGCTGACTTTGGTACCGATTCACCGCCGCTGCGCCCATTGCCGGTCGGACTTCAGCTGGCACCGCCACTTCCGCCCTACAATATTGTCATGTCAGCGGACGGAGCGACGTCGCCGATCGGCACCGAACAATCGTTGTCACCGCCGTCGATGGCGCACACCGCGATCGGCGGCACCGCCGCGGCCGTCGCGACCGCCACATCGATGGCCAACCACCTGCACCGGCAGCACAAACCCAAACCGTTCACCATCGAGAGCATCATCGCCCCGGGTGGCGCCTGCAGACGTCACTCGTCCGACGACGACCGCCACCACCGTCACGACCCGGACGACGAGGCCGTGCCGCCGGACGTCGCACAGCAGCAGTCGTCGTCGTCGTCCCCTACGCCGCCGCCGCGGACCGAACGACCTCACCGCCGGTATCCGCCGCCGGTGAGTCTGCCGCCGGGACAACCGCATCACCTAGCCGACCACCACCAGCAGCAGTTCCTCCACAACACCCACCATCACCACAACGGCAACGGATACGCGGAGTTGTACGCGTACCTGATCCAACAGCAGTCGTTCGCCGTGGCCACCGCGGCCGCGGCCGCCGCGTCCAGCATATTTCCCGGGCCTTCCGCCCCGCTGCCGCCGTTCCACTACATGCCGCACCATCACGCCAGCACGGCCGCCGCCGCCGCCGCGGCCGCGGCTGCAGTCTTGCCACCGTTCCCGCAGCTGGCCAACTTTACAAACCTACACGACTGCGGTACGGCAAGTGTAATATAATGACATAATTGTATTATTATTATTATAATGTTATAAAGTTTTATGCGTGCGCGACGTATGGACAAACTCGCGGTTAGGAAATCCTCCGCGGTTAGGATGCCGAAAACTAACGCGTCTTAAACCTGATAATTATACAGAGATAGAAGGTAATAACTCTTTCTCACTTTACACCACATATACTCACCCTAAACATGTTGCTGGCTTATCGACGAGTTTGGCTTATCGACACTAGAGTTATGTAATGCGATTATTTTACTAACATTTTTAAATATAGCATATATTATATAATATATAGTACCAATACTTACCTACTTGTTATAAAATAAAAACATAATTAAACTAATAAATAATTCAAATTTCATATATTTGTGGTATTACTGTATTGGGATAATTTCGATCAATCGACATGTGTATTATTATTTATTTCATATTTTTAATATAATAGTACTTATAATATGAATAATATAATAATATAGTATTCATAGGTACCTACAGTATTATGTACCTAATATATAATTATCTCACACCTGTAGTTAACAGATTATGAGTAATCTCTCACATGAGAGGCTCGATGACATTACATAAATATCAATTAATTTGCAAGACTCACAAGTATTTCACTTTTATGTGTACCAATATATCCAATATTTATAGCATATAGGTAGTTAGGTTATATTATATATATATATATAATACATGTACGGATTTAAGCATTTTCGGTTAACAATTTTTTTTATTATTAAATATAATTTATTATTAAGTTATAGGTAGGTACTTTTTTTTCCTATATACCTACTTCTTCTAAATGATTCATAACCGTCGGACCCATTGTCCGCGTTATAAACGTGTAACGAGCCCACTATTACATTGTATAGGCATTAGTGCACACACACGCATACTTACTTACACAAAATTTCGTGTTATATTTATTGTTACTGTTGTTGCACGCGTCGTATAATACTTCATAAATTATTATGCATTGTTTGGAAAGCTAATATTAATATGATGTTCTTAAATTATCATTACATATTGTGTGCATATGGTGTAAGTATAGTTGATACTGATGTGCATGTGTATTACTATTTCCCACGACACAAATATACTTTATGGTGTTTTGTCTTCTATTCCGTCGGATGATATAATATTGTATATTTATATAAAACACGACCATCGTAACTTATTCGAAAAAAAAACACACAATCGTATAAATTTTGTTTTGATATAAGTAGGTGTCACACACAAACGAAATCTCGTCCACTATATAATAATATTATAATATTATACGCCTTGTTTACGTTTAATTTACTACTTCATATTATTAAACTATTATTATGCTGCACTTATATAATAAGTATAATAAGTAACTATTATACCTTTACATGCACACAAAAAACAACAACAACAACAAGTTATAATATTTTACCACTGCAGAGTCGATGACGATGAGTAGTGAAAGATTAATAATAGTTAAATTTATTTACTATGGAACGATTTGCATTTAGGTACTTGATTTACTGACAAATATTTACTTCAGCATATATGGATACCGTCGCTGCACTATCACCTATGATGTTAAATGTATAAAGCACACACCTATTATCAGAAAAAAAATTCCATACAAATAGAAGCGTTCTCTGGAATTTCTGGTTGGGTTAAATATGACAGTGCCAACATTAACTGAACTATAAAAAAAAAATGAGTAGTATTTCTAGTAACTAGTATTTCTTAGTATTAATTGGGCACTTAAACTGTATATTTTTAATTTATATGAATATTTTAAATGATGAATTTCAAATATTACTTATCAGTAGATTTCAAATAATTATGTGCGTTTTGAAATTTAGGCAGAGGTGGGTTTGTATAATTGAATCTAGTAAAAGGGTATTCAAAGGGACAGAAAACACCCTAAATATATATTATAGTATAGGTAGCGTATTGCTGGTGTACCTACAAAATAATAATTACGATATTATTATGTTATAATATTATGTTCGCAAACTGTACTCAAACGCGGGAAAAAGTAATTCTTTAAACTCGTCCCTCGAGTGTTGATGGTATAGAATATAGGTATAATAGTTGTATACTTGTATGTAATATTTATATATGAAAACCTGCTGTTCGTGTTCAATAATATCGACTTTAAGTCCACGTTCCACGCAATGGTGGTTTATAACTTACTAGTTCCGCCACTAGGGACTGCAGCGGTGAGGGTATACGCGGCTCGGCATAAAAATAATATAAGTGACTTCTCGAGGGGCATTGAGTACTTCTAAACTTATTTTCGAGGGCGCTCTTCGAGCTAGTATGAGTGATTTGATGTAATAAAAAAAACGACAAGCAGAGTGCTAGAGTGGGTATGAAATTCGTACCTATATGTCCTATATACATTATATTCGTACATAAAAAATTCCTCCGTGAATTGCGTGACTACAAACTTGATAAAACCATTCGAATCACTTTTTTTTATAATCGTATATAGGTATATAATATAAGTATATGCTATACGTATAGGTACTAAATATACATATTACGTAGGTACCTATTATATTATTAGCTCGTGCCCAGATGTTATATTAAACGTCAAAAAGTAGATATAGGTACCTATACATATAATATTCTCGTACTTAAACCATGTAGCCTATTGATATTATGACTGATTTTTTAAGTTTTGTATTTTGTGGAAAAAAGTTCATTATTTCGTACAGTATAGAAACTGTAATATATATACAATTCTCGCGTCGCAGTGTTTGTAACAAAACTCTTCCGAAACGGCAATCATAGTGAATTTTATTTTTGTATATTCGATAGATATAAGAATATGTCGTCAAGTATTATTCACCCTCCTAGATCCAACCCGGGGAGGTGCTCAAACGGGGATTATATTAACCGAGAAATAATTATTAGAAATTGGTATTTATTTTTATCGGTTGCCATTGGTTAATTGGGCAGATCATGTGCAATATCATGGCTGTAACTCGGACGACCGTGTAACGAAAATAATTATGTTCAAATGACGTAATTATCCGAAACGGCTCGACCGATTTAATGAAATTATTTTTATATATTATTCGGTATAGGTATGACTGGTATGAGTATAGATTGTAAAGATCGCTATTCGTTATGATACGTTGAGAGTGGATTAATATTATTATAAGAGTATTTTATATTAGATAATACAATATTTTCCTATCAAATTTAGTTTTGGAATTTAAAAATTAATATTTCAAAGATTTAATTGTAAAAAATGTACAGTGACGTCATATTTTATGGACATTTGTAATAATTTTAAAAGCATTTAGGAAAAATAATAAAACCTCTCCATTATATAATAAAAAACGATTTAAATATTAAATTTTGACCCGGTAGATCTAACCCCGGGATGTGGTCAAACAGGGATTTTGAGGTTTACGATGGACACTTTTGTTTTTAGATCGTTGCTATTGGTTATGGGAGTAATAATTATTAGAAATTAATATTTATTATTTGTTTGGTTGCCAAGGGTTAATCGGGCATAAAATTGAATTTTTACACATATAGCCGCTCATCGGCGTTGTCTGCGGTCCGACGTAGTTGGATTTCCTATCAGGGTAGCTGAGTTGCACTTACTGCAGGTAGTTATTCACAAAAGGAGTTGACAATCACAATTTTTTAAAAAGTCATCATATTTTACGGGAAACTTAGTGTGCGGGATCAGCTGGTATTTAGTATAAAAAAATCACGTGTCACTGTGTTATAGTGGTCGAACTCCTTCGATTTAAATTATTTTTTTTTTTTAGATGTTCAGTAGGTATGAGAATAGGTCGTAAAATATTTTTCACTCACCTAGGTCCAACCCGGGGAGGTGCTCAAACGAGGATTTTGAGATTGACGGTAGACATTTTTGTTTATAAATGGTTGCTATTGGTAATAATAAATTAGTAGAAATTAGTATTTATTATTTTGTGGAAATTGGTTAATCGGGCAGATCAGGTGCAAGCATGCATTAAATCAAATTGTTGCACATTGACTACTTGATATGCTGTCACACATTGTCCGCGATTGTCCGAAACATTGTCGGATTACTTAACCTGGTGGCTGAGTTACACCCAAAAGGAGTTGAACAATCACAATTTTTTTAAAGTTGTAATTTATACGGGCAACAAAGTGTGCTGGATCAGCTAGTATATCTCGTACAATATATTAATCTATTATTCATATAATATGTTTAACGTCAAATGTTAAGTCGATAATAATATGACGGTATTTCGTTCAAATTAAATGCAATTCTATTTTGATATAATATTTACTGATAATTTAATTGCATATCTGATTTGACAACCGTCATATTATTATTCTAATTATCATCAGGTACTGGTTGAGTGACTTTTCGCAACAGACCAATTACTACTCGATCGTACTTTCGTACCTATATATACCATAATACATACTATATTTGTATTTAATAGTAGGTAGACAGGTAGTGCTGTATTGTATATAATTTTCCACGGGTTTTTGTCCTCTGGCATCATTATACTAATATTTGCTCGCAGGTTTCGTCATATTGGAACTAAACAAATATCAATTATGGGCGGTACCTATATATATTATATATAAATAATAATATGTAGGTAGGTTGAATAGTGAGCAATGGTAAAAAACAAAATAATAATTTACCAAACCGATAATAATACGTAGGTATAATAAGTACCTAATAACTGTTTCATATTGATGCATGGAATGTGTGGGATTAGCTTTTTTTTTGCATGTTGGTAAGGAAACTATATACACCGACACACACGCGAGTTTATAAATAAATATTATATATATATACATAACAAAATTGTAAACCTGATCATGGATGGAGTACAAAATCAATAAGAAGATTAATTACCCGTTTATGTTTGCACACGATAAGTCGTTTTTTAAAACACACAGTTAAGACAATATAACGACTTGTATATGTATATTGTTTGCTTTATTATGTATAGGTACTTCCCTCGTGTTGAATAATGAATATTATACTATATGATACAGAAAACGATTTGGTGAATTTGTGAATAGTAATTATTTGAAGGTCAGTTGAAGGATTTATATCTTGCTGTGATTTAATTAATTTCCATAATACTGTATGCGAGTTTAGGTATGAACTCGTATATATTATTTACCTACCTTCCAATAACACAAATATAGAAGATCAAATTTACTTTTGGAAGATTGACAGTTAATTTTTTTTTTAAGTTTTTGGAAAATAATGTTATCATCTAAACTAATTTAAACTGAATTAACGATATTGTATAACATAATATGTGTATTATGGAAATAACTATGTATATAGTATATAAATATCCCTATATGCAATTATTTTAAGTAAACTTGCGTTTAGAACTTTCGATTTTGAAGTTGATTCCAGTGTTTTATTTTTAATTATTTGATATTCATTATTCAATAAGTCAAATGTAATCAATCTACACTCTGCACCAGTATAATTATAATAAATAGGTGTAGTAGCAACGCGGGCGTCAATGACCGGTTATCACAATCTTTTTTTATTGATAACTTTTTTTTAAGTGTTTTATTGATTTATTTGATTTATATTAATATTTTTGTTCGACTAAATGTGCATATTATCACAGCGCGAAAGACGAAAGTGGTTAGAACCAATAATAATGATAGAATTATAATACTCGAAAGGTGAAAAATGGTGTTTATAGGTGCATATCCACTTAAGTTCTTACTAGATTAAGATCATCGGTTCTAACGTCAGTTTTGTGGTGTAAAGAAAAGCAGATGTTTTATTTAATAATAAAGGTGTCGGACGCATTACGCGCAAACGACTACACACTACTATATTATATTAGATGTATATATATAAATTTAGGTGTACATATAAACCCAAAATACATATTATAGGCACCTGGAGCCCGGTGTTGATTTTCTTCCGTGCATTACTAATACCTATATCTATACATATGTCGGCTTCCGGAGGGGGTAACGGCAAGTATCAAATCTTAGTGCTGAAGGCTTTATATAAACGTGTAATTAATTGATAATCATCTTTTGGGTTTACACTTTTTTTGTTATTATTACTTACGTATATTACGTAATATCTTTTTATACATATATACAATATAATAAAATACTTTAATAGTGTAATATAATTGATATTAGTTTTACCATTGGTGCACGTAGAAGGCGCAACAAAAAATACACACGTTCAAGGTCATGTTTATATTGTTCGTATTGCAGTGGACAATAAAAATAGTCGACTAAAACTGCAAATTGTTTTGTCACTTCATTGACTTATTTCATTCAAAAATTGGTAATAAGCCAAAAAACTAATTGATTATACAAACCATTTTAAAGGGACTTAATTGGTGAATTGTATTGTTGGTATTCACGACTGTTAATGAATTTCAAAGGAAATTAAAGTATAATAATAATTAAAAAAAAAAAAAGGATTTAACTTTAAGAATTGAGAAAAGTATTTTTGAATAAAAATAATACTTAATAGTGTTATGTATAATATTATACATTATATGTTTAAACTATGACAATAGGTTTTAGCTTTAAAATTTCAATTCCTAGAAATGTATTTTATCTAGTTTTATGATACGTAGAGTTGTATTTGAATACCTTATTATTTTAATTATGGACCAATTAACGAAGTATATTTTAACAATATACAGAGTAAGCTAGGTTGTGTACCTATACTTTCATTTACATTTACATTTTAGAACTTTTCAATATAATATTCCAATTTGTATGTTATATAATAAAAATTAAATAATAATCTATTTTTTTTTTGCTTCATATGATTTTAGGTAAATATAATGAACATGAAATATAGATAAATACAAAGGAAATATATTTATATTACAAGTAAATTTACAAATTACTACGTACCGTTAAATTTAACATAGCAGTAACTACACCGACATGAATAACTTTATATAGTTTAAAATATATTAATTTTTTTTACGAAACTACTGATCAATTTGTCCACCCTAAAACATTTTATACTTTAAGGATCAATCCGAGAGAAGACTTACTTAATAAAATATATTGTTTAACTTTCAAATAACATTTTTTTATGGCAATTAAAATAGGTACTTAAAATATATTTTTTTTTGTCCAAAAATGATGGCTATCACATTAATTAAATTATAAGCTACATATTATAAAATATTTCTAAGTATATAGTAAAAATGTATAATAATTCACTTAATTGTTTTGCTTGGATAAGATTGTTTTTAATTCTGTAGATGTAATTCATTAAATATTTAAAAGTCTTGTCTTTATAAATTACTCTGTGTAATCTGGCCGTTATTTTAACACTAATCCATCAGAGCAAAACAAGTTAGTAAAATAATAAGGAAGAAAAAATTGATTTGCCAATTAAAAAAAAAAATGGTTATTAATTTAAATTATTATTAACCTAACCTATACATATTGTATTTACACTACGTATATATGAACAACGTTAACCACTAGTTTGTTGAGGTATCTTATTATTCTGTTTATGCGATTAATATTATCTACGTTTGATAAAGTCATTTAGGTATACGTGAGTTTCCTTCCATATGTCATTAAAAATAAATAATAAACGATAAACTTTTAATGAATGTACCTTTACGTAGTTTTATTGACTTAGGTCAATACCCGTTATATGTTTATCAAAAACTATTATTTTTCTAACTAGAACCAAGTTTAATGAGTAGGTCAGAGTTTCTCAACCTGTGGTACGCAGAAAGCTCATAGGTGCTATGCTATGTACCCACGCTAAATCTCCCTTTATAATAAAATTGAATGGATTATTCACATTAAATATTATTTGGTTTATTTGATATCAATAATAATATAAAGAATAATTGTGCATATTTCGTTTTCTTTTTATGTAAACGATTATACAATATAACTTTGTAGTTCCTAATAAAATAAAATTTCATTTATGTAAAAAAACAAATACATTTTTGATAATCGAATAAACATTATTTGGTCAAGTGGTACATGAACATTTTCAAACTGGGTAGGGGGTACGCTAATATAAAAAGGTTGAGAACCGCTGGAATAGGAAGTTTAATAATAGGCAGGTTAAAAGGTTTAATAGCCTTTAGAACAAAATATACGTAACATGTTTTAAGTAAATCATTGATAACATGACCTACTTTTTATTATTATTTTTATGTTTTTGAATACCTACCTACAAATATTATTTTATAAAATTTAATTAGGTACTAAAAAAACAACACCGACAAATTAATATTTTATATTAAATCAAATATAAATGTAGATAGGTGAACAAGATGAACTGTTATTTTTGTTTTGTTTTTTTTTTTTGTATGATTTTGCATATTATAATAATATAATATTATAGAAGTTCCATTTGTTTCAATCAGAAATTTTATTAATAATTCACATATAGACAATATTTTAACAGTACGTCAATGTAATAAATAATAATTAATAGACACTAATAAGTGCATATTATTTATTAATTTATATTGTATTTAAAAATTATTATATTATAATAAATTGTATAGTGTACCTTCTTCAGTTCTTCGTATAATCGGTTCCTTGAAATATTGTTATGAATAGTTATAAAAAACATTTCATATGATTATCTTATAGAATATTATATTATAATGTACTGAAGAATATATTTCAAAGTGAAATAATCATGTCAAGATAGTGTGATTACAAAATGGATCTGTTATTAGTAATGAATATTAAAGAATTCTACCTAAATCATTTTTAAATAGCTCTTCAATAAATTGTTAAAGTTAACGAAGAAAATTTTTTACTCTATGAGGCTATTCCTATTCATATTTTTCATTTCTCCAAAAAATTATATTCAATTATTTTGTTTTATTACTATTACTATTATTCCATATGGTGTAATCCTTTTAATTGTGCCGCTTGTTTAATATAATTTATAATATTATAAGAATATATTAAATACAACATTTTATAATATAATAGGTTATAATCTATATTATATTAATATGTCATACGTACATTTTAAATATTATTTACATCATTCCTCTAAATCACTGTTTAGTATGAGCGTGTACATAAATATTATTCATAATGATCTGCAAGCTTATTGTTTTCATTAAAAAGGTACCCATTAGAACTCTTTCAGTTTTTATTTATCATATTCAAAGTTTGATTTACTCCATTAGGAGGACGCTACCCTTGCATTGTTGTTTTCGTCTTAACAGCTCACAATTGAAACTAGTGAATGAAAATTTTTGCTTTGTTGTACGTTTGTAAGACGGAGACGACAAATGCATGGGTAGGTATAGCGTCCTCTTAAACAAATATTACTTCAAGATAAGACTCATTGTAGGCATCTTATGTGATTTCTATATAAGACAATTATGATTTTTTCATGATCTCTATGTAAGAACAAAATTTCGCAGATTTTTAGTGTCATCACTGATAATAATTACCAATGTTTATATAAATAATAATCGATGGTATTATGTAATAAATGAATTGTTTTCCTTTTTGATATCGATGAAGACTATAACCTTAACTAATATTGCACGCATGATGGAATTCTTAAAATATACGAATGGGGTAATTACGAATTTGGGATCAATGAGAAGAAACGTCTTCAATTGTTTTTCATTTATAATATTGTATTATAGGTATATACCATTAAAATCGTTACTATACATAATATAATATGGTACGCTATTATATCGAAGCAAAGGCGGTTTACGTATAAGTCACAGGCAGGCTGGCTGGCTGATTTACGTTGGTGTCTTATTTTCCAAACACCTATTAGTTATTATTTATATAGGTATATATATGTATCATAAAACATTTTTTCTTACACTAAAACTTGAACGCTAACTCAACGAAAAATAAAATAAAATCGCAGTTTTTCGCATTTTGCCGGCGTAGTAAATAACAATAATAATAATAATAATAAAAATCCGTCTTACTCATTAACTTTGCCGCCTCTGGAAGGTCTGAACTCTGAGGCCATAAAAAATAAACAAGACTGAAAATAGTAAGTTTATATTTTGCGGTCCCGTATATTTGTGTTACAGCTCTACACCTATCATCTACACACACACACACACACACACACACACACACACACACACACACACACACACACACACACACACACACACACACACACACACACACACACACACACACAAACACACACACATACAAATATGCACGCACGCATATAGGTATTATAATAACAACTCGTGTAGGAAAAATAAGAAAAAGAGAAGAAGAAGAAGAAACCTTTTATTCTTATAACCGCAAATACGTTCACCCGACACCTGGGCCTGTGTGGCTGCGCGCAGACGAAAATTATACGACCTGACCGCTGCCGATGTGTGTCTTAAACATAATACGCTATTGTATAGGGTCGGTCGGCACACACACACACACCGCTCGCGTTTATCTTTTTAAATTCCAATTACCCGCCTTACACACATACACACACACACACACACACACACACACACACGTTATATTATGTAGGTACTATATCATAATATATACTGTTGTGCACGTATTATACATCACAGAGTAATAATATTATACGTTTGTATTATAATATATTATGTGCATAGAGACATATTATATAGAGTTAGACACATATAGCATGCACGTGTAATATACTTGTGTCGGGTTGTTCGCCATCCGACCGCAAAACACTTCTGTGCCCCCTCGACGGGAATATTAATGCAGTTACCTATATATCTCATACGTATATAATATGGTGTATGTAGCAGACACACGCTAGCTGGCCGCTCGCTAATAATAACGTTTTACCTCTTCCACGTATATATAGCCGGTAATATAATATTGCGCTTCCTTTTTTTGTTGTATTTTTCACACGCCGTCCGTCAAACTAGCGGCGACGAGACGACCAACACGATCGGTTCGAAACTACCTAAAGTATTGACCGTATATAACAATATATAATACAATATTACGTGTTTCTGTGTATAAAATAACTATGTACAACACGATATTTTATAGATCCAATCCGATTGGGTCCTCCTCTCCCTGTTGCACGGTAGCGCTCGACGCAGGCCATAACGATATCGCCGGTCGCAGAAATTTGAATTCCGAACATTACACAAGCGCTGCGATATTTTATACTTATAGATTATTATCATGGGCTTGTACGGTGATTATGATAATTTGCGTTTTTTACATGCGCGTATATAAACGTAGTAGGTATATATATTATTATGATAATGATCCAGACTCCTGCAGAGACTTGTTAAAGTCTCTTTAAGCTTTAAAAAGACTTATTAAACATTATTTTCAATAAAATATGTCAGAGATAAGAAATGTTGGTTTTTGCAGTTGCCGCTATATATTGTGAATAAACAACTCACTTTTATTTACTTATAGTTTTCCCACCAAGCGTATTTGCCTATTATAGTACCTAAAAAAAATATAAAAAATAAAATGAAAAAATATTGTCACGCTCCGGTTACGTTGGCGTAAAAATGCCAACGAATTTGCTGCGACGCGCTTTTCATTATAATATTATAGTCTCGTGCTCGTAAAATATTCTAATACCATGAATGACTTGTAAAATAGCAGATCATCTTGACAAAAAAATTGGAACATCATGTACATCATCCTATGTACATTGTTACGTATACCTACCTATAATATTAATATATTCCTATTATTTAGTATATTATAGGTATTAGGTATAGATATATAAATTATATTATACACCTATATAGTCTCACTTATAGACAATCTGTAAACGGTATATTATATGTATATCTATCAATATGTATATGGATTTGTTATTATAATTAATGTTTAATTCGCAATTTATTTAACTGATAAATTAAAACGACTGATCTACGTGTGCTAATAAGAAATAGTAAATACTATAGAAAATAATACAATAATAAGATCGTATAATATAAATTGTGTAATATACAGGGCCGTAACTGACCCGATAATTATAATTTTTTAGGTACCTAGTACTACTTACGTTATATATACGCCCAACTTGATTTTCTGCACGAAGTATTGATTAGATTTGCTATGTCGTTTATCAGTTATCACGTACAATAAATTATACAATAAGGCAAATAAATATGTGATAATTATTCCATTTTCGAATGATTAAAAATAATTGTAAATTTTTCCTCTTATATATTACAGTATTGTTATAAAATCCAAAAAATTGTCAAATTTATTTTGTATTTTATAGTTTCGTCACATGTAATTATCCTTATCATAAAAGAAAATGATCGTTCTTGGGTTGCCTAAAAATCCATGTATAATGCATGTGCAGTATTTAAACATAAATATAGTTTTAAAAATGTCCGTGATCATTTTTTCCTAGTAGGGTAAAAATACATTTAGAAAATTTCTATATATAAACTATATAGCTGCAGCTAAAAATATGCAATATATTATATATTATAATAATATGATATTACACCAAAATGTGTATGGGTACCTAGCTTTTTATACTTATATTATATTTACAAAAACGGTCCTGCGTAAATAGTGAAGTAGTATCAGGTGCATTAAAACCCGTTTAAGACGCTCTCATAGTTCCTACGATTTCCCGCTCAACACGATCATTGTCCCGTGTCCCTCGATAGTACCGCTTAATACGTCGTTTAATTAGAATATCTTCTTGAGCAGGTTTTATCATACATTATATTAAATATTGACAACGAAACGGTATAAGAACTGATTAGGTATAGTCCACACGCGTCTACATATTATGTCGTCGATGACACTTCGGGGGTTGGAGTCAATACCCCGTGGACCACCCCTCCTGGCTATATGTCCCTGGGTGGTATACATAGATCTCATCATTCCACTTCATTGCCGCCCGTCACGCGAGTTAATATATATTATTATAAATAACATCACGTTTTAAGTGACACAATACTATATCACACACGAAAAGTTTGGAAAACTGCGGGACGAAACGAGTGACTCGTAAGTTCTAAGACGCGAAAAAATACCCCCAATAAAATCGTAACTTGGGCACATGGTTTGGTCGTACCTATATCGACGGTGATGTTTATCCGCGCAACTATGGGAACCACTAGGAGGACAGCGCGTATATTATATTTTTATATACCTACGCGTACGTACCTATATTATTATTATTATTATTATTATTATATATGTATAATACGTGTCCGCGTGTATCGCCGCCGCCGCCGCGGTATACCCGAGCAACCCTATAATTACGGACGACACTCGAAGCCGTCAGTGTTTTCTCTTTTGTCGGCTCTCGGAGCGCACGTTGCGTGGGCGTGGCCAAACACTCCCGCGAGCCTTCCATCGTACACACACACACACACACACACACATAATATTATATATTACGTATATACACACACACACAAATTAACAAACACACACACACACACACACACGCACACAGACAGCTTGGACATTCCACAGACACGTATATAGTATATATATATACACACAATATAATAATAATATTCCGATACACCCGTAAGCTTTTTTTCTTATATACACTTATATATGTATATAATATGTGTATATAATATAATATATTGTTTGATATATATTGTGCACACACACACACACGCACGCCATGCGCTGCACCACCGAAGCGATGATACTATATTGACGGAAAAACAGAATCGTCGTCCTACGCCCTCCCCTTGGCAGCAGCGTGCGGGGGCCGCAAATAATATAATACATAATGTAGTTTGTGTGTATATATTATAATATATACGCCGCCATAGAGACTGCATTCGTGAGTGCCTAGACACATATTATACGATGTATTATAATTTTGACGATACCATAATATATATGTAATACTTGAATACTTCCACAGGAATATGAACACGCTTGCACAGTTGCACCTATATATATAATATAATATAATATCTATATTATGAGAGCGCAGCGCAGCCCTAGAATAGTTTCTTTGTTTCCGTAGTAAACTTTGTATTATTCGGTGTTGTATCGTAGTGAATTAATAATAATATGTACTATATAGGCGCATATTATATTAGGTTTATTTAAATTTGAATAAATATGCGTCATTTAGGCATTATATCATCACGAAACCCCCCGCGTTCGAGTGCAGTTCCTGCGGGTGGATGCACCTCAGACCTATCGTTGCTGTATATGACTAGGACAGCTATTGCACCAAAAAATCGCAATTTTCCTCGTCAACCCCATCTATATTATTTCACCCTTGAAAGTTATGCATTAACATTTCGTCGTACATCTGTCGATTAACTATTTTATACACCGGTGTTGTTGGGCTGCAGTATTTTTTTAACGTCATTGGAAGTTAATAGTTATGGGTCGTCGGTAGTGTACGTAGTAACTACGTTTCGAATATTTCGATGTATTTCTCAACACAAACATAATTCTAAACCGTCAGGGGTTCGACTCCTTATCTAATAATAATTATAGCTATACAGGTGCAATGCGCCTTCATTAATTTTATTTTATAATTCATTTAATTTCATTATTCATACCACAAAGTACAAACGCATTATTGACACTAAAGGTACAGAGCGAATGCGCCCACTAGAGTCTAGGACACAGACGGTTTGTTTAATCGATACATTTAATACATAATTATACATAACTACATAACAACATCTGCAACGTGTGTACATTATAATATAGGCATTAGGTACCTGCAACCTACTGCCAGCCGACGCCAGCCGTACACAATTTTCGTTCCCGTGTGGGCATTTGTCGTAACCGTAATTTGTAATTATTATACGTGACAAACGGATCGTTCTTTAGATGGTCGAGCACTGTGAAAAAAAACTCGCGTACTAAAACGTATGTAAACACCTGAAATAATGATAAATAAAATAAAACAGTTTCCGTGTGAAATGACTCGAGCCATAAATTTTGAAAATATCGATTCGCTTAATCGTACAGATTTATAGTCGTTATTTTAATTTTGTTGTATTATTCTTCACGTACACACACACGTATGATTTGTATTTTGTATGCTCACTGCAGTGCCTCGGCAGAAACTGTATAGTATTATTATAATATGACGACGACGTTGGACGTCTTTAAGACGCACGCGTATACCTATCCAAGTCCGAAATAGATTAAAGGGAAAATCGGTGATTCTTTATTATTATTATATTTTTTTTCGTTCTCCTCGTAAATTATTACCATACAACGTATAGGTATATACATAATAATAATATATACTTTTTAATACCAAGTCCGTTCCACATATTATACGTACCTATAATACATGTGTATTCGAACGGCGGCGGCAAGGCGGCGTCCTTTGCTTCACACCAAATTTGCCGGGCACACAAACAAAACGCGCTCGCGGATAGGTCCCGTATAGAACCGGTTGATTTATATTATATATTATTATTATTATTATTTATACATATAACCTAAACGTCAGTGTGTGTGTGTGTGTGTGTGTGTGTGTGTGTGTGTATACAGCTCGAAACCGGTCGTGGGCCACAGGCGCAACACCTACCTACCGTATTCCCACACACACACACACACACTCGCGCGCCCAGATAATATATATTGGGTAAAGGGAGACCCGCCGTCGCCGTTCGCCTTTATTACTATTACGATTGTTATTAACATTTTAATGGTTATTAACGCGATACCGCGGCGGTGGTGGTCAGTGAAACGCGGTATCCAAAATATACACATAGATTTTATTATTATTATTATTAATGTTATTATATTATATGCATCGTACCAATGTGATGAGCGGGAGAGAGAAAAACGAGTAAAATAAATATCAGTCGCGATGTGTGTGCGTGTCGGGGTGTCCGCGCGCTTGAGTGTGGATGCGTAAGTATAATATGTATTACTATATGTCTGTGTATAACAATAATAGTAACGGCCTCGATATACATATTATATACATATTGCGGTGTACCTATATAAAATATATTATGCCTGCCTACCTACTGTACAGCGCGTAGAGCCGACGAAATTTACGACTTTCTCGATATCGTTTGAGTGGTGTTGTTTTAATAATATGACTACGGGTTACGATCATAACAATAATATTATATTATATTCGCGTCCGTCGATAATACACAAACATTTGTTTTGTGGTATCTATGCCGCCGTCACATTTCCCCTTTTCGATACATATTATTATTATTTGATATTATTTATTATTATCTTTATAGTTTACTGTACACGCGCGGCCGCGCTGCGTAAACGAGATTTGGTCCGCTGAAAGTTGGCACATTATTTTGTGGAATCTGACACGATGACTATTATATTATGAAAAACATTGAGCAATAGGCTGCTTTGGATTTTAAAATTATTTTATCACAATTATTCATAATAACAAAATCAAATGCATATTAATTTTGTGTACCTATCTCTGAAACTTTATCGGGTTTTTATTTTTTTATGGTTACCCTTGTTTTTAATTTCAAAACAAAATCTTTTATAACTAGTTATTACTATATTTAAATAGATAAACTTTTTATAACCAAAATATTGTAATATCATAAAATTGTATATTTACTCAATGCTGATTTATATAAACCTATTTTCTTTTCTATACTCTGTATCTTCAAAACAATGTACCGCTAATGGCCCCTGTTGTCGAAGCGGAAATTTATTTGTGTAAATTTCAAGATCAATAAAAAAAAAAAACTTTTTATATACCTATTTAATGATTTATATTGTATATATTTATATCAAAATGTGTGCAGAAATATATTATGATTTAGAACACAAAGTTAAAATGTTTAATATATTATAATGTCTGCAGTTAACTGGCAATTGCCTTAAAAATACCACATTATGATCAAACTATAAGAGCTATATAATTTAATTTTCAGAGATGTAGCTTCTGCGTTTCTGATGTAGATCTAGTTACTAATATAAAATATAAAAACATTATATTACAACAACATTTTGTTGGCTGCTATGTCCACGATATACATCTATAATAGTGACATAGTGTAATATAAGTGTTATATTACAACCTACGTCATATTATTATATGGCAATAATAAAAATAATTATATTATAACAATCGTTACAAATGATTTTTACTCGTCAATTCTTACTCTACTAAAATTATAATTAATATATTATATCGACTAGGTATTTGACTATTTGGTTTTATAGTAGGGTAAATATTAATACAAATAATACTTTATGGTGAAGTGTAATAACAAACAAAAAACGAAATTGTATTGAAATATAATTTATTATTTTAATATAGCCGTTTAAATAGTATGGAAAATTACTATTCAACGTATTGTACAATATATTTTAATATTATATATATTATAATGACGTTATTATGTCGTTTATGATAATATGTACGCGAGGGTCTCCGATGAGGGTGATGATATGAATATTTTGGGTGGTCGCCGTGTACAGAGATATAATACATTATACAATCGAGTTTTCCCATGTAAATAATATGTACCTATTATATACCAAATAATTTAATGTTTATTATACACAATAATATAGCGATCGGAGGGGCCGGTCAAGTCTGACCGCATTGATTATACATAATGAACCTCATAAACACTACAGGGTGCCGTAGATTTGCGTACTTTACGACTCGCAACACTAAATGTCCTATTTTATAATATTATTCACTAAAAAAATAAATAAATTATACCACACGAGTTTCAGATGGAAAAATATTTTATTTTGCGACGATGGGTATAATATTGGGTTGCTTCGTTTCGGATATACAAATATTGAAAATAACAAAGTGTGGCGGTATATACATCATACACCGCATTGCATAATAGATATTATACTGCTTTGCGCTTACGTTATAATATTATATTTAACCGCTGGTTAACCTATATTATAAATTACATACCTACTTAATAGGATACCTATTTCAATACGATCTTTGTTCTTCGTGGAACATTAATTTTTATGCCGTATACAAACCTCTAAAGGTTAATTATCATTTAAACGGTGTGTTTTTTGCGTGTAATTCGCGTATTTTACGACCTGAAAAATACGTGCGTAGGTACATAATATTATTATTATTATGCATTGTTTAAAAATTTTAATCACAAAACCAACAACAATGTATGATATTGTGTTCATAATAATACATGTGAATAGCGGTATTCTTTGCGCTGCAGCGTTATTGGTTTAATACTGCACAGGAATTATAGATTGTAGGTACATGCGCGAGATCGATATATGTATAACACTAATTTGACTGTTATTATATTACGATGAGTATCGTTCGTTAAATCGATCAACTCGTATATATGGCATTAATCATTATATACCAATAAAAAAAAAAAATAGCCACATAGATTGTACATCTATTAAAGGTATATGTACTATGTGTTTGTATACATGTCAGATGTGTGTATACCTACTGTAGAATATAATCGATCGTTTACATTGGACTGTAATGATGCTTGTACGATAAACTGTACAATATAGATTATACATGTTTTTTTTTTTTTTTTATTAAAGAAATAACCCTCGGCAACTTGGCCATTGGGATAAGATACATTTTTTTTTACAAATAGGTGTTACATGATGAATAGAGAAAAAAAAGAATTAATAACAGCAAATGTCTAGACTAAATTAAATGAGCTTGATTATGAGGTTGAGAATTCAGTTGGCTAAATAAATTTGTCCAATCCGGTCTCCTGGAGGAACGCAAATATGTCAGGTGATGGCAAGACTGGTCCGAGTATATCGTATAAATCGCTGGATAAATGGTTGTGGTTCCTTGCGTCGAGGTATGCGAGACATTCCGTGAGAATGTGTTTAATTGTTAGTGCGACCCCACATGTCGTACACGAGGGAGGCTCGTCTCGGGACATTAGGTAGCCATGGGTTATTCTGGTGTGACCTATTCTTAGCCTGTTGATGATGGTCTCCTTTTTCCTGTCGCGATGATTGTTAGGCCAGTGGAGAATGGTTGGTTTAATTTCATTGAGTTTAGTTTTTTGTTTTGCCCATGTATTTTGCCAAGCTTGTATTGATATATTTTTTATTATTCTTATGGTATCTTGGGAAGTAGTGAGAGGAGTGATGTCAAGGGAAGTTGAGGAGGCTGTATGCTTGGCTTGTATATCTGCTTTTTCGTTGCCTTCAATTGAAGAATGGCCCGGTATCCACATTATTATGACCGCGTTCCCTTTGGAGAGATGGGAGGAAATGAGGAGGTGTATTTTCTTTGCAATGTCATTAGGCTTATGTGTGTTTGCTATGCTGGAAATTGCACTTAAGGAATCACTTAAAATAATAAAATTTTGATTTTTTTTTCCAAGTGCGTACTCGAAAGCTTTTAGAATGGCGATTGCTTCAGCTGAGTATACGGAGCATTCTGTTGGAAGTTTATATGTTATTACCTCATCTTTGTGTATAATGGCGATTCCCACACTGTTTTCCGATTTTGAGGCGTCAGTGTAGATTTCAGTATAGTTGGAATATTGCGATATTGTGCTCTTGAAGTTTTGGATGTATACCTGTGAGTTGGTTGAGTTTTTAGGGAGTTCAGCGAGACTGGTATCAATAATATTCGGAAATGATGTCCAAGGAGGGATGACAGGAAGTTGAGATGTTAAAATATTTTTAAGGTTGATATTATTTTTTTCAACGATTGCTAGTAAGGAAGGGTAGGAGTTAAGAGAAGATATCATTCTGTCTCTGGCAAGTTTGGTAGCGAGGATCATTGCAATTTCTTGACGTTTTATATCGAGAGGCATTATGTTGGCTATGTTGAGTAGACTATCAATAGGGCTGGACCGAAAAGCTCCTGTTGCAAGTCTTGCTCCGGCGTTATTGATCGTGTCTAACATTTTTAGGGCATTTTTATTAGCATTGATAATGAGGAAAGCATTGTATTCAAGTTTAGATAATATAAGGGATTTATGTATAATAGAAAGGGTCGAAAACGATGCTCCCCAGCTTGTGTGGGCTAACATTTTCAATATATTTATTCTTGATGAGCAGGCTTTTTTTAAATTTTTTATATGAGGGATCCAGTTATTTTTCGAGTCAAATGTAATCCCGAGTACTTTGGCTGTGTTATTATTGGGAATTGGATTATTATTCATATTAAGTTTTAATTTGTTTTGTTTTCTTTTCCTTGTGAATACTATGCATTGAGATTTGCTTGCCGAAAATTTGAATCCAGTTGTGAGAGACCATTCGTGGAGGTTATAAAGTGTTCTTTGTAAATTTGACTGAACGGTACGAAGTTCTGAGCTTCTGCACAAGATATTAAAATCGTCGGCATATAATGTGCATTTAACGGGGTAGGTTATTGATTTAGTTATATTGTTTATAGAAATGAGAAAAAGTGTGACGGATAATGTTGACCCCTGTGGCACACCATTTTGTTGGTAATAGTTTGATGATAACCGCTGATTGACTTTGACATGAAATGTTCTATCAGACAGGAAATTTTTTATAAAATTAAACATGTTTCCCATGGATAATATTTCTTTGAGGTATGTGATAATGTGTGGTCGCCAGGCAGTATCGTATGCCTTGGCTATATCAAGGCATACCATTCCCAAAGTTTGATTATTCTGAAAGGTATTTTCAATCTCAGATTGGATTTTCATTAATGAGAGGTGTGTACCACGATGATGCCTGAAACCGTTTTGGTCTGGGCTTAAGTAATTTATTTTTTCAATGAACCACACAAGTCTTAAATTAATTATTTTTTCCATAAGTTTGGACATTGTGTTAAGAAGTGATATAGGGCGGTATCCAGATGTACTAAATTTATCTTTTCCTTCTTTAGGGATGGGTATAATGCAGCTGTGCTTCCAATTAGAGGGAATGATGCCGGAGCTCCATATTAAATTAAATATTTGAAGTAGGTATGTTTTTGCATTCTTAGGTAAGTTATGAATAAAGGAGAAGGGTATACCATCAGGTCCAGGACTTTTGCTGTTGCATTTCTGGAGTGCTATTTCGAATTCAGAGGACGTTATTGCTGAGTTGATAAGTGTTTGATCGCTATTATCGTTCTGACATATGTACGTTGTGTCTGGACTATTTTTTTCTTCTTTATTTTTTTTGAGAAACTCTAAGTCATAATTTTCATCGCTACTATTGTCAAAAAAGGAATTGGCTAATTTATCTGCAACGGCTTGGGCGTCTGTGATAAGATTATTATTTTCTACTAGGTATATTTTTTTATCTCTGCTGATGCCTTTTAAGGAATGTATTTTGTTCCACGTTTTTTTAGGGTCAGAATGTGTATTTATTTCAGAGACAAACGATTTCCATGAGAGTCTTTTATGTTTGTTAACTAGAAGCCTGGTTTGAGCTCTTAGCTTTTTGAGAGTTATAAAGTCTGAGGGATTTTTGGTTGTCTGAAATTTTTTTAAGGCTTTCTTTTTTTTGTTTATCAATTCACCTATATCTTTATTCCACCATGGGACACGGTGTTTTTGGAGGTTTAATGTACATTCTCCGATTGATTTTTTGGCGGCTGATATTATAATGTCTGTTATCAGAGTGACCATTTGTGTAGCATTGTCATTTTTAAAATCCAGCATGTTTGTTTCCTCTTCAATTAAAGATGAAAATAAGGGCCAGTTAGGATTTTTTAGGTTCCACAGGTTGACTGGATCGTTTTCACGGTTTATCGTTTTTTTAATAGGGTCATAAATCTTAATTAGTATGGGGATGTGGTCGCTGCTGTATAAGTGAGGAATCACTTGCCAATCGAGTTGCTGAGCTAACGATGGGTTAGAGAATGTTAGATCAATAGATGAGAAAAGACCATTTGCAGGGTTGAATCTGGTAGGATCTCCATTGTTGAGAATAACTAATCTGTCGTCATCTAATATTTTTTCTATGATTTTTCCTCTGTCGTCCGTTTTTTCCGAGCCCCAGAGCTCGCTGTGGCAATTAAAGTCGCCGGTTAAAATAAATGGGGTGGGAAGTTGCTTAATAATATTGTCTATTTCTTCGAGGATTAATTCTGTATGATTAGGTATATAAATATTGCATATGGTAATTGTATTATGCATTAAGAATGAGGCAGCTACTGCTTCCAAATTGGTTACTATAGGGACTTCTTCACTAGGGATAGAAGTTTCAATGAGTATAGCCACCCCGCCAGAAGCACGACGACAGTCATCCCTATTTTTATTATAACAACGAAAATTTTTGAATTGAGGGGTTTGATTTCCTTTGAAGTTTGTTTCTTGGAGGCACAATATGTTGGGCATAAAGTCCCGTATAATAAGTTCGAGTTCACTGCGCTTTTTCCAGAATCCGTTAAGGTTCCATTGAATTATATTTATATTATGTATATTCATTATATTAGAGATAATATTGTTTGTGGGAGATTATTTACAGGTTAATTTATGAGGGTTTATGGTTTAGTTATTATCTGTAGGCGGCAGACTTTGGAAGAGAAGGTTCCTTAGTCTAGTGAGCTTGCCCTTCATTTTGGTTTCCATTATCATTGGCTGAATTTTTTCGGTGATATCGATGATCGTTGGGATGTCGGTGTTGACTTGTTTTAATAGGGTGTGTATGTTGATGGATTTATTTGAAAAGTTTTCGATTATATACTGATATTGCAGCAATGAGATTGGATCGTTGTTGGTGTCGAGGAAGTGGCTTTCAACTGGTTTTAGAGAGCTAACTATTGGGCTATCTTCAGCTTGTGAGAATGAGTTGGAACGAGAACTTATTTTTGGTTTTTTTTTGATGGGCTTGATATTGGTGGTAGGGGAGAGAGGAGGGTTATTTGTGGTGGGTGACATCGGCGTCGAAGCTGTTTCCGATAAGGGTCTTTTGTTTTTGTCGTTTGTATCCATGCATGGTGAGTTGTGTGTTGAGGTGTTGGCTAGGGGGTCCCCAGTAATTTGAAGAGGTTCTTTTTCGTTGCTTTTTCCTGTGTTAGTATTTGTAGGGGCTAATGGAGAGGAATGTATTATCACTGTGTCTGTTGTGTTGGGAAGATTTTCTAACCAATCCTGGCTTGTGTTCTCTGACGTATTGTGTATTAGGGGAGGTTGCATAGGTAAAGTGGTATCTGCTTTATCATTGCATTTTTCAGGTGTGTTTTCCGGTTGTAATAAAGGATTGGGATCATGCGTTGTTTGCATGTTTATGTCATTTAAAAGATCTTTTTTGCATGTATTGGACGTATGTCCAGTTTTATGGCAAGTGTAGCAGGTAAGTGTGTCATCCGTGAAGAAGACTCTAAATTGGAACTGATTGTGTGTTATGGACAGAGAGCCGGGTAATTTTTGTATGTCTTCATGTTTGATATATATCTGTCTTCGAAAACTTAGGATGTGTTCATATCCCGCGAGGTTGATACCGGCTTTGAGATGGTTAATTTGAGATGAGGGTGATATATCTAAGTTTTGAAGGGCATGCAGTATAGTTGCGTTAGGTATGGAGGGGCAGACGTTAGATATGACAATACGTTTTGCTGGGTTTAACAGCCTGCGTAATTGTATTTCGTGTCCGTTTATAGTGATTGCTGGATTTTTGGCGATGAGCGATTCAAGTATTTCTTTGCTATTAAGAAATATACAAAATCTGTTGTTTGAAATTCTGGATACGAATAATATGTTTTTAGGCTGGACGATTTGGCCGATAGCTATTACGTAATCCTTTTGCGGGACTCCGTCGATTGAGTTGAACACAATTGCTTGTTCTCTGTTGGGTGTTATCTCTTTAGCGACAATGCTAGCGAAATTTAATGAGTTATCGGTGTTATTAATAACGTTATTAGAAGTCGGTTGTGTGTAATTGTTTTTATCGACATTGGATATGACATTATCGGTGTTTATGGTTGGGTTTGACGCGGTGTCATTAGGTAGTGCGGCCGTTATCGTACTGGACGTCATGGGTGGGTGGCGGGAGGCGGTGTTCGATGCGATTACATTCCGTGATGTTAGTGGAGAATTTGAGATAGGTTTACTTCCTTTAGTTGAAGGTGATGGTGATGTAGGGATTTTGGAGTTGGAAGTATGTGTGTTCATATTTTTTTGAGTGTTTGATCTAGTGAGGTTTGATGTGGCGGGCATGGTGCCCGGGGTGTTTTTTTTCATATCGACAATACTGATGCCAGGGTATTGTATAACTAATAATTAATTAATAGTCATATTACCTGGTATCGGTGAAGTTCAACGTGGCTGTGTTGGCTATCGAAGCTATAAAAGCGCACTCGCGATAAGGTAACACACGTGTTGCTCTGACGGGTGCGGAACACGTACTGTATACATGTTTTATACGTCTTGTATAGTTAATTGATAGTGTCGCGTACGGTACACAACGAGAGACGAAAGTTCTCGCCCAAACTTGTTGGAAATCGAGTTACTGAATAACGACGAACTAAAGCTAAAATTTGTTACAAAAATAAATAATAATTGACGGTATTGATATTAAATATTATATTACACGAGTCCAGCATTTATTATCATAATATATATTAATATAATACGCGTGTGTTTAATATAATATCATAATATTATTATAATAGTAGTTGGTCAAATATTATAGTGCTGCTGCCGCGCAGTCGACTAGGTCCATATTTTAGTCCCAAGTTACTCGTTGCGGGACAAGTTAATGACGCCTCGGGGCATATATAGTTTTTATTATTATCATCATTATTATTATTTTTATTTATTTATTATTTTACAGCCGTACGCACGTAAACGTGTAGGCGATTAAAATGCAAGAACGCCCGGTTTTTTACGATATTTATTTATTTTTTAATTTTGTTATTTTTTTTTTCACGTCATCCGTTTCTTTCTATATAAACAAGTTATAATCAACGCGGCGGCTCCACGTAAAAAGAAAACCAAACAACAGTAATTTAAAAAATATATATAGTTGCGCCGACGGGGTTTGCTCGCACGTCCCGGTGTCGATGTTACGGATATGTATAATATTAAAGTATACCTATATTGTAATGCGGTCACAGAAACACGGTCACTTATCGCGGTATTATAATATTATTATATACCTAAGCGGAAGGTCTGAAAAACCCTTAAACCGCTGACATTGGCGCTGCATGTCCCAAAAATTACAGGGAAAACTATCAAGTATTTGTGTGCACAAATGTACATGGTATATAATATAATATACCTATTATATAGGTACGGCCAAATTATACCTACGTTTTGCATTCCGTGTAGTATTATATTATATACTTACCCACGGTTACGCGGTATATATAGTTACATACGATACGATTATAAATCAGTGGTACGGTCAAATTATTTTGTCACTGGGAGGGATGATGCTGACTTTTAATACACACTATGATCGTCAAGAACATAACTTCAGTATTATAATAAAAATTATTAATTTTAACCAACAAAGTTATTTTTTATACTATATGATATAATTTTTTTTAGTTTGAATTGCTTATCTAGTTACTTTATTTATAAAATTAATATTTATGTTTCTTTTAAACTTTAGGACGTCTCAGGCACAATTCGTTGGTAAATTGTAGGAAATTCGAGATGGCTGAGTTAGGTCATTTTATATTTTCGAATTTTCGATATTGTTTTCTTATATAGTTAACAAAAAGAAAATTGATTATAAAAGAAGTCGTGAAATGAGTATAGCCGCTTACTTAGATCTTAGAGGGAAAAATCAACTGTAAATCTAGGGGTTTAAAATATTTATATCTAGCCACCAATGAGTAGGTACACCTATATTATTTCGAGTATAACTTGCCAAGTATTTGAACACAAGAAGGTGCCTATATACTTTACAAGATTTGAAATGTATCTACAGGCACTACATATTATTATCTACTTGTCGTAATACAGATGTCACTCATTCCAATGTACTCTAGGAAGCAGCCAACACTGGTTCCGCGGGAGCGTATTTCACACTGCGACAGACTATACGCACGCTCACACATTCGTAATATCATAACAATATTTTTTTTTTTGGGGGTGCAGACGTGCCGCACTACATATTATACATACCTACGGAGATGCTGCGGAGCGGTGTGTGCGTGTAAATACGCTACCGGACCTATATGGGCAGTGTGTGTAAACACCTGGTTAGGTATACCGATTGTTGTTGTCGAATTACACGCGAGTCGTATACATAATGTGTGTTTACGATGCACCGAGAGTCGAGACAAGGCGGCGGCGGCGGCGGTGGTGGCCGATGACGCGGGAGCGGGGGAGCGGAAGAAAAAACCCGTCACGTCCACCTCCAACGTAGTGCGTCGTCGACTCGTCGCGCGGAGCGGCGAAGAAGCGTCGGCGGAATGCCGGGGCGGGGAGCGGGGGAACAGACTCGCATCACGTCCGCCGCGTCGGCTCGCGCACCCTAATTACTGGGCACCGGCTAATTGCCCCACACCTGGACCCATAGTACCCGTGTGTAATGCGTACGCGTTACGTGTACATGATATATTATACGCGTTCCCGTACAGGGCATAGGTACAGGTAGACTATCCTCTGGCCCGCGCCGCAACACCCGTAAAACAATATTATACACAATATATACGACGTATCGGACGTAATCCTCACCGTCGTTCCACAGCACATGATCCTATTTATATAAAAATATAATACATATTCGTGTGAGTATATTATACTCTTGTGCGTGTGCGTGCGCGTGTGTGCGCCGCGTGCGTGTGCGTGCGTGTGTGCGCGTGTGTTTGTTGATCGCTAATGGTTCGCCGACGCGCAACGAAAAAAAAAAAATTACAAAACAAAACGTGTTCGTGTACCTATATAATCGAGTACATCATGTACACATATATGATAATAACATTACTGCGGACACACACACACACACACGTAAACACGATATTGTATTATTATTATTATATTTGCGCACAAGAGGAAAGGAGAAAAATTGTGATATCATTATAGCGTGTAGTCGGCCGTTGTGTACTTGTGCAGCAGGCACTGTACATAGTCTGTACTTCTGTGGTGTGAAGTTATTATACCCATGTGGCTTTATGCAGTCGCAGCATATAAAATTAATGTACCTATATGGTATAGCAAATGGTATAATGGTCGCGGTACATATTATGGTAATCACAGCGACGGAACTTTTTGCGCGTAACATATTTTATAAACATTTTTCCACAGCTCCTTATTATTTTCGGTATGTATAATATTATAATATTAAACATTACTTATGTATAACTGCACAATGCACGATGCAAATCTAATTCAATTTCATGCGTTTACATTTACGTATCCGTGTTAATCTACCATGTACATGGTATGCGTCGAAATGTTTCCAGACTCGCACCTGAATTGGCCGAGAGACATTTTAATCACGTTTCAGACCACGGTTAACCTAATTGTATTTTATGCTATAAGTAATTATTATTGTTTTTACGTGTGTAATTTTATGGTTTCGTAAATATTATTAAATCTGTTTGATTAAAAATATATTATTATGGGTAATGTATTCCTACAGTTTAAATTGGTGAACTCATTGCTCACGATGCAACCTATAAATTATTATATGTATGTATAAATAAATTACTATTTACTAGTAGCTGTTCTGTATGCGGTTTGAGCGTTTGATGTTTTCTCGTTTCATCGGTTATTAACACTTCTATAGTGTTGTATAGTCACAATATATATTACACTTTAATTCTAAATCAATATAACATGTAACTAAACGGCTAAACGCAGTCTAGTAAACTGAAAATATTGTTATATGTTAATAAATTCTCAGTTTTAGTCCCATGAAATAGTAACGGATAATATTATATGGATCTCGAAAAAGTTTTTCAATGTTGCGAACATATCAATCCATTTGATGAAAAGCAGTCTATAATTTTCATGAAGTGAATGACCACTCGAAAAGAACTACTTATATGTCAAGCTGGGCATATAGGTACCTATGTCAGATTGATTATGTGTACGCCGTATACAAAGTACAATAATTTGAATGACTTTGGTATTATTTACTGTATTCTGTGTATAAACATTCGGCAACACGTGTTTGTTGATGAGTAATTGACGGACCGTTTAAAACAGAATTATTTAAACAAACAGACAACAGTACAATATGGCGGGCATAGTATGTACCTACTCTATTTGGCACCACGTTTGTTGGTTTGTCGAACAGATTAGTTAACAACGTACCTAATTGTGTTGAAGGCTCGTGGTCGGTACCTAAATACAACAGAGTTAAGTATTTGATTGATGTTCTTGTGTACATTGTGGGTCTTGCTGTACTCACTCAACTGATTTGTACAGTGTATACCTACATAGACACATTGTACCTACATGGTATAAACGTAGTAATTAGGTATAGTCACATACATATTATATGTCATCAGTGTTGTGCATTATCTAGATAATTTTATCTAGATAAGTTATCTAGATAAAAATATTTATCTTTTTATCTTATCTAGATAAAATAAATATACACTATCTTTTTATCTTATCTAGATAAATAAAATAGTTATCTGAGAAAAATTATCTAGATAATTTTTTTTGTGAGAAATAAATTTTCTAAGTTTGTTTTGCTATTTTTATTCGATTTTATTTTCAATTTATAATAATTGTACCTAAATATTTATACGTTGAATACTTCGTAGTATAGATTTTATTATTTTGTATTTATGCAATATGCCTATATAAATATAATATAATACTATTGATTACCTATACATTTTTAAATACTAAGTAGGTACCTAATAGTATTTGTGATCAATAATAATACAGAAATATAAATATGGACATCAATACATATATAAACATAGTTGGTTTCTGGAAACCATAGACCTATTATCTAATTAGTAGTTCGTTAATAAGTCTATTCTAGAAATGTATTGTATTATTGGTGACTTTATACCATGTATAGGTACTGTATAGCAACAATTCACTGGCCTATAGGTTCAAATGTTTCATAAATAACAATATATTATTATAAACTTTGATTATCATGATTAAAGTAATAAATAATAATAAAACCTACCACTGACTACTGAGAATAGCGAACAGACGACAGTAATTGCTAATCAGTGAAATGAACATGTTTTTATAGATTTACCTATATCTATAATATATTTCTATGTACATACAAATATATAATAAAAGTTATAAATATTCTGCCGACTGCCAGCATAACAACTCAAAGTTTAGTATCCTACATTCATACTTCACACATCACACAACAGTCTATCATTGTTAACCCGCAGCGCTGTTAGACGTTAATTCTATATGACTATATTGGTTGTTGGTTTTTGATTTAACACGTTGAGTGCCACAGTATTTATGATGGGTGTATGTCAGTTTTCACGCCAAAACTGAGCCGCGACGCAGACGGTCGGACTACGTGTCGACATCGGTTCCTCGCGCCCGGTGAAATTGTTATTTAAAATTTAAATATTATTAAAATCATCGTTTTCAGTACATATATTATATATATATATATATATAATTTATAATATAATATAATAATATCAACTAATAATCTAAGAAATAATCAAAGAAATCGAGTAATAAAATAATGTTTTTGTTACGAAAGTAATTGTACTTATTTCTATGAAATAAGTAAAATACCCCTATACATTATTAAAATAAAATAATAGGTATTATATTATGTTTGTGAGCCAATTAGTGGCATCATAAATAATAATATTATCGGAAATAGGACAGTCGAGTCTCGAGTGTTCGACATCGCCGTCGCCGTCGTCGTTATTCGGGGAAAAATATAATTATTAATTAATACCCACTAAAAATAGCTACACAAAATATAAATATACTAATGAAATCACAATATCCTACTGAATAACCACTTATAAAAATCAAAACAGTGCGTTGATAACCGACGAAGTAATTTAATCATAAAGATATACATAACATTTGTTATGCTACAGTTGTCGACTACGTGTTGACCGTGGCAATCGACGTAGCTTAAAGATGGATAAATTTATTTGTTCACACCCTCGCGGTAAAAGAACCCATGAGGATATTGATAATCACGATGATATAGCAGATGACAGCCTTGGCGATCCAGGACCGTCCAACCGATCTAACGAAAAAACTGTAATTGACGAAACACAAAATTACTTATTGGATGGGAAGTACTATAAAATCGTTTCAGTCAATGAGTTGAAAATGGTTGTGTCGTGTCAACAATGCTCAAAAACAATTTTTGCTCATTCAAATTCGACGGGAAATTTATTAAGTCACTATAAAGTAAGTTTTAATAATTAATTTATCTCAGTCCGTTCCGGACTACTTTATCTCATATAGTCCTAAAATTAATGTATTATTGACTACGTTCCTATTAATTTTATACCTAATATTTAGTATTTACTAACTTTTAACTTTTCAGCATGTGCACTTTGGAATGATGAATCAATTAAAATTGTATAAAAAAGAAAGGTCCAGTAGTTCAAACAATGTGTCGACATCCAAGCAAACAAAAATATGTCATTCTGCAGATAATTCTGGTTTTATTAAAAAATGCTCTAAACAAAAGGTATGTAACTGTCATATACCTTAGGTATAATACCTATACATATTTCTTAATACTTACTAACTAGTAATTAGTGAATAGTGATATTTAGTCAATTAAATTAATCAATAAATTATTTTATAATATATAAAGTAGTGTTTTACTCAATAAAAATTCAAATTTACTTTTAATGAAAATTACCTGAATACTGCTCTCGGCTGCTAGTAGGTATTTAAAAATATCTTAAATCTTGGTCATTTATTTTAAAATTGATGATTTTTCAAAATCAAAAAGTTGACACATTATATTTATACGTGGTATGCCATTGTCTTTTAATTGTACCTATGTATTAATTAAATTTACTCAATGGTAAAAATAAAAATACTAATGATATTTTAAAATTATTTCATAGATAATCTAATAATTTAATTTATAATTCATCTGATAAAACTTAAGACATTTAGATTTTTTTATAAAGAGTGCAACAGCCAACAAATAAAATGAAACAAACAAATTTAAATAATAAAATAAGATACTTAATCTAACATTAATAATGAAAAGTATTATTATTATTTATTTCCTTAGCATAGTACAAAGAAGTAGTGTACCTACACAAAATTTAAGAATACAAATATATTTAAAAATATAACTTGATCATAAATGCTTGATAATTGTATGGTTATTTAAATATTTAATAGTTTTATTAATTATTTTAATTTGGTAGAAAATCTAATCTCTAAACTTTTCTGACTTGTAAAAACTTGAGACATATTACAACGGCATAATTTTTTAGTTATCAATGATGTGAAGCTATGTAGGTTTATCTAATATTAAATCACTTAACTTATAGTTTATACAAATATTACTACAGATTTAAGATCCAAAATGAAAAAATACAATTAAATTTATAGTATTGATTAATATATTAATGATATTATTTGTGATATAAATCTATAATTTAACATGCATTATTTACATTTCAGGTAACTGATTTGATTTTCAATTATATAGTAGAAGAAATGAAACCTATTTCAACTTGTGAAAAACCATCATTCAAAAAATTAATTACTGGATTGACTAATGATAATTTTGTGCCAGATAGAAGAATAATAAACAACAAGTTGGTAAATAAGTATAACGATTATGTAAATGACTTAATAGTGAAAATTTCAATGCAAAAATATATTTGTTTAACAACGGACATTTGGAGTTCACTGAACAAGAGTTATTTGGGGATGACCATGCACTATATAGAAGAAAATACGTATCAGCGTTTTTCATATGTTATAGCTTGTCGAAGAATTGAAGGTAGCCATAATTACATGAATATTGCAAAATCTATCTCTGACATTTTGACAAGTTATAAAATTGATGTTAAAAAAATATCCCACACAGTCACCGATAATGCGTCTAATTTCGGTAAAGCATTTCGCATTTATTGTCAGCAATTTACTGCTGAACCGCCTGAACCCACTGCGAATAGTTACTTAACCTTAAATGACCGAAGTATTAATCAGCTAATAGATGATATTGATCAAAGTGCTGAAAACATTTCTGGACCAGATTCAGAATGTATACAAAATTATATGGAAAATGAACCTGACGATACAGAAGTAATAAATGTAGCTGATATTTTAACAAATTATGAAGACACTGATAATGAAAATAATGACAACGAAGACGTTGACATAATTTTGTCGAATCATATGACATGTTCAGCACATACCTTAAATTTAGTAGCTACAACTGATACTGCCAAGATAACAGATTTAAGTTACAAAAAAATATCAAGATCTGCCTTTGGTAAACTTTCATCATTCTGGAATTTGTTAAGCAGAAGTACTGTGGCTTCAGATCTAACTTATAAAATATGTCAGTGTAAATTTCCAATACCTGTAGTTACACGATGGAACTCATTCTTTGATTCCATTAAGAAGGTTATTCTTTACCGTATAAAAGTGAACGATTGCTTCGAACAATTAAAGCTTTGTAAATTAAAAGTGACTGAATGGAACTTTTTGGTTGAATACATCAAAGTCATGGAACCCTTAACAACAGCATTAGATAAACTACAGGGAGAAAAATCTTGTTATCTTGGATATGTAGCTCCAACTATTATTACAATAAGACATATATTAATGGAACAAAATCATTTGGTCTACTGTTCAGCATTGTCAAAGGCTATTATAAAAGGTCTAGAAAAAAGATATTATTTTATTTTTGATTTAAAAGACCCAAAAAGTAAGCCATACATATTAGCTGCAGTAAGTCATCCCAAGTTTAAGATGGATTGGGTGCCACAGCAATTTTCTGAGGTATGCAAACAGCTGTTCATCTCAGAATGCAATGAAATTGGTTCTCTCATAGATATTGAAACTGGGAACTCTACAGTATCAGACAATGATAGTGACGATGATTTCTATAGTACATTATTGCCAAGTTCTCAGTCATCAGGAAGTTTTGACAATTCATGTCAAAGAAGTGACAACATGGCAAGTGTACAGGGACTATCGTTTTTGAATTCAAAAAAAAAAGAAGGACGGAAAGACTTGACAACCTTAGACAATTATCCTATTGTTAAAGAAATATTTCTAAAGTACAATACAACACTTCCTTCTTCTGCACCAGTTGAACGTCTCTTTAGTAGTGGGAGTCAGATCTTGGCTCCTAGAAGAAATCGTTTAGGTGACAACACTTTTGAAATGTTATTATGTGTTAAATCAAACAAAATAAATGATTAATTTTTATTAAATATTAAATTATTGTACTCTAAGAAAGTTATTACTTATTATGAGTTAATGATATAATAACTTCTTATTGCTTTGAGTTAAATAAAAATATTAAAATATTGATGTTAAATGTTAATAATTTATGATATTGTGTAGAATTCTCATTTCTATCATAATAAATATAGGTGCAGTATTTCAGACACACCTTAGCAGTTGTGGCGTAAGTATACATAAATTTAAAAAAATATAAGCGAATGTTTATAAAAAATATATTTATCTTCTAAACAAATAACTATATTATGTTCATTATTTTGTTAATTATTAACATTATAATTTGTATTCAGTAATTGTTTAGTTATCATTTTGAATTTTAATATAAGGTATTATTAACTGATTATAAACAAAATGCGTTTAAAAAAAGAAAAAGTTTTATTATACAGTGAATATGTTTTTATAAATTATAGTTAGGTATTATTAGTATCAAGTAATAAACAAAAAAAAAAGTAGATTATACTTATTTTGTGTCTCCAATAGTAAAATAAATCATAATCTGATACTTTTATTATTTTTTTTAATTCAAAGGCTTCGATTACAAGAATTATTAGCCTAAGTGTTGTTTGCATCCTAAATTTACTTAGACAATATTAGAGAAAAGTTCAAATAATAGAAAATAGAGAACAAACTTTATATTATTTTATTTATAACGAAATTGCCATTTTATAAATGCAAGCTTTAAATTGTGTAATTTTTTTTTCAATTATCTGTTTTTTATCTAGATAAATGTGGTTATCTTTTATCTTTTATCTAGATAAATATTTTTAGTATTATCTATTATCTTATCTAGATAAATATTCAATGGATTATCTGTTATCTTATCTAGATAAATTTTTGGTTATCTTTGCACAACACTGGCGATGACTGGCCGATTTAAAGGATTTCTGACTCTCGCGAAAAATAAAAACCTAATTTAATAATAATTCACTGTTTTTTACACCGTGAAGCGCTTATGGTAAAAAGTTCGGATGGGGGAGAATTAAGTGATGTTCTCAAAACTGTCATTGAAATGATTAAATATATTAAAAAACGACCAGTAAAATGTAGAATATTTGAAGAATTATGTAAAAATATCGGTACAGAACACACTACTTTATTGTATCATACTGAAATACGTTGGCTTTCAAGGGGTAAAATATTAAATCGTGTATTGGAACTTCAAAATCAATTACAAATTTTTTTTGAAGCTGAAAACATAAATAATTATGCAAATAAAATTGATGATCAAATGTGGTGTGCTAAATTAGCTTACCTTGCTGATATTTTTCAAAAACTAAATGTTTTAAATTCGAGTATGCAAGGTCTTAAAGAAAATATAATTTCAACAAGTGATAAAATGGAAAGTTTCAAAAAAAAAAATTAATTTATGGTTATCATGCATAAAAAATGATGATTTTTCATGCTTTTCTTCAGTTGAAGAATCAAAAATCCATTTAAGCATAAATCAAAAAACGGAATTAAAAAATATAATGTACGAACATTTATTGACACTTTCTCGAAATTTAAAGAGTTATTTTCCATTACTTCTAACAACTGAAATACAGTGGGTAGTTTCATTATATGGTCCATGTGTAGAAGAAAATATTAAAAATGCAAACTTATCTTCTACGGAAAAAGGACAATTACTAGAAATATCATCTGATACCACGTTAAAATCTAAATTTTATATGCCTGAAAATGATTCATTTTGGATTTCTTTGCAAAACGAATACCCAGAAGTGAGCAAAAAAGCGTTGCAAATTTTGCTTCCTTTTTCAACATCATATATGTGTGAATCAGCATTTTCGATATAAGAAGTAACAAAAACCAAAAAAAGGTCAACGCTTAAAGATATTGAAAGTGAATTACGCGTAAGTTTGTCAACACGAATTGAAGATCTATGTTCAATTCGCCAATCACAAGTATCGCACTAATTTCCATTATAAACTAACACTGTTTTTATAATAATATTAAATTTTAATTGTTTATATTTTAATTATGTAAATTTAAAAGATTTGTTTTTTTTTCAAATAAAATGCTAACATGAACTTAAATGTATTAATTTACATAGATTTGTAATTTTTACTTTTTCAAAAATCCATAAAAAAATTTTAAGTGTGTCGCCATTTTTATGGATCTAAATTAAGGTGTCGTCGTACAAAAAAGGTTGAGAACCACTGTACTACACTGATAATGTTACTATTTTGGTAATCGAAAAAAAAGTCCCACACTATACTAGTTGCGCCGAGAGAGCGCAAGTCGGCCGCGCACAGAGCCCCTCGACTCTGTACAAATAATTGGTTCCAGTCAATTAATAGAGAAGTCAGTCACTGGAAGCGCTAGTTGTTCAATAAATTGATAAAAAGAAAATATATGTACTTTTCTATTCATGATAAAAATAATAAATATTTTAAATATTTTGGCTCCAAAAATTAAAAACCTAAATTATTATCAAGTCAAAGTCATAACAACTATGAACATTGTTTATTTAGCAATTATCATATAAATCGAATAAATTGATAAATTCAAGTAAACTGAAATAAGTCTTCGCAATTAATGCAGTCTTTTTTATATTGTTATTTATCAATTATTTACAATGCCATCCAGTTTGTGCTGTGTTCTTAATTGTAACAGTGGAAAGGGGACAACTAAACATCGCTTTCCTAAGGATGAAACTTTTTTTAAAATATGGGTTGATCGGACAGGAAATGAAAATCTAGTGTCGTATACCAAAGAACGCATATTTAAAGGCTGTTGCATATGCGCACTTCATTTTCATAATTCCTGCAATAGTCCAGGACAGACTCGCCTAAAAAAAGGATCTTTGCCAACTCTTAATTTACCAAGTATTAATTATTATACCAAATTATTATTATTATCTACCTCAGTGGTGCGCCTGATGGTCACAACATTTTATTAGGGGGTCGCCAATAATTAGCATTATTTGCACCTCTAGAACAAGACTGCCACAACTCAAAATTCATCAATTTTGTGTTATGACTACTTTTGAATAGTAAAAAAATAGCTCTCCAATGCAAGATCTCCACATTCAATATTATTTTTAATTTAACCATTAAAAAGATGTGTCTGCCTTGAATTAATAAATTTTTAGCAGATTTTCAAAGCAAGAGAGCCATATTTACTTTATGGCATTATACTTATTGTAATTTATTTGAAAAAATCATATTGTAAAGAATATTTGAAAGTATTTAAGTTTTTCGCTTCAAACGCATAAGTAAACAACTCTTTCAAATATCATAGATTAAAACTTCAAATCATTTTTTCTAGAAACCAAAAATGTTGAGTTGTGAGTCTTGTTCCAAAGGTGCGAATTATATTATACACTTCCATAATGTTGGCGAGAAGGGTGGGAGGGATTGTATCATCAAAATAAATAATTGTTTAGGATCGTGAATCAAAAATGCTTGCACACCACTGATCTACCTAATAACATACCACCTATCATGGTAAAGGGTTATAAATGTTAAATGTACGATATACCCAAGTGTTGTAGTATACTGTATTTTGTAGTTTTGTAAATGCATGTATTTTATGTATATAAAACTTCTTTTGTTATTCTGTCTGTTTTAATTTATCTTTAGTATAATTAAATCTATGTTATTCAATTATGTTGAAATAAATAAATCTACATTACATTATCTGGAGTTATTTTATGTATGATCCACTGTACAATCCACTTTATTGAAGTTTTACTGTCAAAACTACGTTAGAGTTGAACCTATTACATTACTGGACGGTTAATACTGACAGTTAATTGTTTTAGAACCTTAAGTAATAGATACATTTATTATAGAACATAATGTAAGTATTAATGTGAGGTACATATTATATAAAATTATATTTAAAAATATTTTATATTCTAACAAATAGTTGCATCAAACAGTATTTATTGTATAACATGTAAATATTAAAATAATAACTATTAACATATTTACTATAAAAAAAATAATAGTTTAGAACGTATCTATTGTAGTTTATTTTCTTCATTGGCAATCTCAAAACAGAGATTCTAGGTTCGAGTCCTAGCAGAGTATTTAATATATAATTTAAACAGAAGTAAAATTATGCTCTGGTCATGGATGTTCACTATCATATTCAAGACTGTTTAAATCTAATACATGTTAATAGTAAGTGCAATAAACATTTTCAATAAAAACAATGAGTTAAAACACCTTTTTTTTTTAATACTATAGATTATGTTGAAACTGATGAACAGGATGTAGACTATGAAATACTAGCTACCTCTTTAAATTTTGATGAAACAATAGAACCAACAACAGTTTCTGAACCTTGTAGTAGTAGCTCAACTAAAATTGAAAAAAAAAGTATGTTTTAAAAAAAAAATGTAATGTTAAATATTAGTAGGTACTGTTAAGCTATTCAAACCTTTCTGTATGTTTTCTATAGAAGTCAACAGAAATATTTTGAAAGACGCTGGGTTTCTGAAAGTGGAACAATTGACTCCAAGTAAAAAGAAATTGTATTACCAAGCTCTGAAAATGAAGAAAAGAGTTAAACGTCTGGAAACTTCAAAGACATCCTTCAAAAAAAAATTACAACTTATAACTAAAAGTCAGAAAAATAGTAGTTACTCACATTTAAGTAATAAGATGAATAAGTCAACATTAAATTTTATTGAAAGTCAAATAATTAATCAGCAGAAATCGCCTAATGGTCGAAGATATAAATTGGATGATAAAATATTTGCACTCTCAATTTATAAAACTTCCCCTAAGGCTTATTCATTCTTATCCAATATATTTGCATTACCTGTCGAAAGTACATTAAATTCTCTATTATCAAAAATCCCGTTCAAACCAGGTGTTAATACTCACATAGAGAATAATATTAGGCACCAGGTATCAAAATTAAAACCCATTGATAGAACATGTGTTTTAATGTTTGATGAAATGTCTCTTGAACCAGGATTGAAGTATGACAAAAAGAATGATTTGATGCTTGGATTTGAAAATTTTGGAAATTATGTTACTGATAAATTTGCCAACCATGTTTTAGTTTTCATGCTCAAAGGTATATGCAAAAAATGGAAGCAGCCATATGCTTTTTACTTTTGCCAAGGGACAACCAAAACACCAATGATGATATCATGTATTAACGAAGTTTTAGAAAGTGTTTTTAGAACCGGGTTAAAAGTAGTGGCAACAGTTTGTGACCAAGGTTCCACAAACAGAAGTGCAATAAACCAACTGATTAAGACAAATCAGAAATCTTCAATCAACAATGAAGAAAACCAAACAATAGGTTTCAACATTAAAAATGTAGAAATAGTTCCGGTTTATGATGTACCTCATTTAACAAAGAGTATTCGGAATAATATGCTTGATAAGGATGTAGTATTTACTCTGGATGGTAAGGAGCATTATGCCTCTTGGGATCATATTATTGAATTATATAATATTGATAAAGACAATGAAAATTATGAACTTAGAGCTCTACCCAAGTTGACAGAAAACCATGTATATCCGCATAAAAACAAAATTAAAGTTTGTTATTCCACACAGGTTTTTAGTCAGAGGGTAGCTGCTACTATGAAACTGTTGTCTAGACCTATGTACAAAAATGATAAGTTGAGAAAATCTGAAGGTACGGTTGAATTACTTCTTTTTATGGACAAAACATTTGATTCATTGAATGCATCAAAACTTGTGAGTGATCCAGGTAAGCCATTAACAGGAGCAGTTAACATTGAATCTGAGTCCGTCCATATTAATCACTGGAATAAGGCAATCAAAGTATTTGAATTAATGAAATTTATTGATAAAAATACTAAGATTCGAAAAGACAGCCACCATGTATAGGTAATTGGGTATTTACACTGAAATCATTTAAATATCTATGGTTCAAGTTGAAAAAACAATATTCTTTCAAGTTTTTACTTACTAGAAGTATCAACCAAGATTCGTTGGAATGTTTCTTTGGCAATATTCGGAGTCATGGTCATAGAAATATAAATCCAGATTGTTTTCAGTTTGTTTTATCATTCAAAACTCTGTTAATAAACAATTTAACATCAATCAAGTCCGCTGGAAACTGTGAATCGGATAACTCAGAATTACTGGATAATTTAAAACAATTGCTGACATATTCACCATTATCCATTTATGAAGAAAAAGCAGATATGATAAATATCCCAATCATACATGATGTCTATAATTATGTTTCAACAATGACTGATATGAACATTGAATATGTTGCAGGATATCTTGCTAGACATATTTTAAAAACTGTGGGTAATTGCAAAAGTTGTAAAAAGTACTTAGTAACTTCAAAGACTACAAATGCACTTATTCTTGCTAGAGACTACACTGGTAAATCATTGATTAATCCTAATTGTTCTTTTTTTAATACTATAAAAGAAATGCTACACATTTCAAAATATATAGTTCCAATAATAATGGAACATTCAATAGGATATAAATTAACAAAAATATTTGAAATATATTTAGAACCTATGAATTATAGTTGTTCCGAACACAATTTGAAAAATATTTTATTTCAAAAGTTTAAAAGTTTTTATTTCTTTACTGTTTCAAAAAATATAAATCGTATTTTAAATGGTTTAGATTCTAGAATTTATTCAAATGATTTACTAAAAATTTCAGCTCGCCAGTATTATTTAAAATATAAATTTAAAAAAAATTCATTTAAACAATGTTCTAAATTGTTCACATGTAATTTTCATAAATTCCCAACACTTCCAAAATAAAATATTATAATAATTCTTTAATAAACAATATTTTTTTTAACAAAATATGACATAAACATAATAAAGTTAATTTAATATTACCTACCTATATAAGTTCCTTATTAATTATTATTATTTCTCAAGGTTTATATATTTAAATAAATATGAGTTTAACTGTTTAATAGGTAAGTATTATTTTTTATATTATTATGTTAATAATTATTATTCAATGAGTATTTTTTAATTTATAAATACTTATATTTTAAATTTTCTTTTTGTTAATAAATGTAAATAAATGTAAGATTGGTAAGCAAATATTAATTTTTTTGATTAAATCATTATTATATTGATTTGAAATTATAATATAACAGTAAAAATGGTAATGTTTTAATTTGTAACATTATTAGTTCCTTAAATCAAATATATTAGGTATCTTACTTACCTAGGGTAAATGTTATGTTATTACTTATTATGTATATCAATTATTCTACCATAATATAATTCAGAATTATTATTACAATATCATGTGTGTGTACATACATTAATTGTATTCTTATTATTACAACTCATTAATCAATAAATTATTAATTAATAATAATTAAACTTTAGTTAAGTAGATTCGAAAATTAAATACTTATTACAAACAATGATAATGTAATATGTTATATCTATACAGTATATTAGTGATGGTAACAAATAACAGGAACTGTGATTTATAACAGTTATATACCGAGTAACAATAACAGGCTGTTACTCAATAGAAAAAATAACAGTTAGGTACTAATTTTTTTTCTACGATCTCACTGATATTCTGTTATAAGCTCCGATAACATGATAACATCTTAACAGAATACTGAAAGGTTGTTACTTGTTAGTTGTTACTACAAACTGTGACTGTCAAATATCAAGTGTTAACTACAACTGTTACTGTAGTCTGTAACAGTGACTGTCAAATATCAAGTGTCAACTACAACTGTTACTCTTACTCTTACTGTTGTCTGTAACTACAACAGCTATTAAAGGTAATAGGTATTAGGTGTCTACTAGTCACTACTTAAATAGTATAAATCACTTATTACTTATCATTGTGTTTTTAATTGCTAACTTTTACTATTTTAGTGCTGACAAAAATTAAAATTAAACGTATTAATATTATTATTCTATTATTTACTGACTTGATAACGTTTTTTTTTTTTTTTGTTGTACCTAATAGTTGAATAGTTAAACATGTATTTTAAATGTATTAAATATTATATTATATTCAAAATTTCAAGCAATTAATTTTAAAATTAACTCAACTAATTATTACAAAATAACTCATAACTAAATTATAATATATATTATATACATTTAGTAGTCCTTTACTCTATAGGTACCTTTTTTAGTGTGTTGGCAATTTAATATATCTGTTTCAAAATTCAAAATAAAACTAAATAATATTTATATAAAATAACATAAGTAACTTTAGAATAATAAATAATAGTTATTAAAATATTACATAATAATATATAGTATAGTTAAAAATAAAAACAAATTAGCTTCCTTGTTGGTTAATACCTTATACCAAAAATATACAATAAATAATAATATGTAAGTACATAACATAGGTCAAAATAAAACTAAATAATATATATATAAAATAACATGAGTAACTTTAGAATAATAAATAATAATTATTAAAATATTACATAATAATATATAGTATAGTTAAAAATAAAAACAAATTAGCTTCCTTGTTGGTAAATACCTTATACCAAAAATATACAATAAATAATAATATGTAAGTACATAACATAGGTCAAAATAAAACTAAATAATATATATATAAAATAACATGAGTAACTTTAGAATAATAAATAATTATTATTAAAATATTACATAAAAAAAAACAAATAAGCTTCCTTGTTGGTTAATACCTTATACCAAAAGTATACAATAAATAATAATAGGTATGTAAGTACATAACTATATTGCATAACATAGGTACCTACTGGATAGTTGTTTAGATAATAAATACACATTTAAGTTTATTAACTCAACAAGGTATACATTTAAATATTATAATTTTATGTTGAATTATAGTTTAAAAACAATAACATCTCTACTTTGTCACTTTTGAGACGACAACGACGATCATTTAAAATGAGTCCGGCTTTTGAAAAAATACGCTCACAAGGAACTGAAGTACCAAGGCAACATAAAGTCCTCTTAGATAAAATACTTAAGTAAGGATAGTTATATCTATGATCTTTCCACCATTTAAGCGGATCTAAATTTCTTTTCAGTATACCATCTTCCAAGTACCTTTGAACCTCAATTATTGCACGTGACTTTGAGGTCCCTGAAGGCATTAATTTAGCTACGCTAGTGTCAATAGTTTCCCAAATCGATAGACTATTTGACGTTGATGCAGTGTCTACACTAATATATTCAGGTTGGTCTTGATTTTGTTCATCAATTTGTTTGGATCTTTCTAAATATATTATGTTGGACGTTTTTTCAATAACATCATTTTTTGTTGTTTCGTTTAACACAGCATTGTTACTGAATGGGAGGTTTTTAAAACGAGGATCCAAAAAAGTACACCGGCATAAAGTTTTACTCATGTCAAAATTTTTCCATGCATCACGATTTTCCATATTACTAATAAGTTTTTTTATAATAGTATGTGTTCTATTTTGAAATTTCATCGTCGACAATTGTTTGCATGCATTTAATAAACCTTGAGCCAATACAATGACTATTGATGCAGTTATATAAGATTCACCACTTACTGCTTTAGTAGCCTCTTCAAAAGGCCTAAGTACAGTACACAATTCTTTTAATAATGTCCATTCATCACAATTTAAACTCTGAGGTGCTTTATCGAGCAACCCCAATGTCCCTCTTATGGAACTTTCTAGTTCTATAAAACGTTGTAACATATAATATGTGGCATTCCACCGTGTTTGAACATCTTGTAGCAATTTTTTTGGTTCGTCTACGCCATTATTGATTTGATATGTTTTCAGTTTATTATTGGCTACTGTACTTTTGCGAAAATGTGTGACGATGGTCTTAACTTTATCTACAAGGTCACTTTCTAAAGTAAGAGCCGATTGAACTACTAAATTTAAAGTATGTGCAAAGCATCCCATGTGTTTAAATTTTAATGAAGTTAATGCATTTTTTATGTTACTAGCATTATCAGAGACGGCCAATTCTACCTTACCATCAAGTTGCCATTCGTCTACAGTTTTTTTTATTTCTGCACTCAAATTATTGCTAGTATGACTTTCATTAAATGCAGAGCAACTTATAAGAACCGACCTTAACAAAAAATTAGAATCAACAAAATGTATGGTGATGGCCATAAAACTTTCGTTATTGCGAGATGTCCAACAATCGGTAGTTAAACAAATATGTTCTGCTTCTTTCAATACCAATTCTTTCATTTCTCTCATGCATTTTTCATATAAGGCTGGGATATGTTCTTTAGAAATTGATTGGCGACTTGGTAGTGTATAACTAGGGTTCAACATTTTAACGAAGCTTTTAAAACCCTTGTCCTCAACTATTTTAAAAGGTTGATAATCTTTTGTAAATAAACTTAAAAGAGATTGATCTATATCTTTCTTCATATTAATGGTAAGTTTTTTCGGAATGTAAGTGGCAATAGACAGTTGCTTACGCTTTTGTGCTTTTGCATTATTTTCAGCTTGCATTTGGGATTGACCATTTTGGATTTGAGTAAAGACATTTACATTTGATGGATCAATTAATGAAGTTAGATGAGAAGTACCAGGTACAGAGCTAGTTGATGGCAATGATGGGGAAGTCGAATTTACTGAAGGCTCGTTAATACTATGATGGATACTACTAGGGCTACTAGGGTCATCAATATCTGTTACAATGCTGGATTGATTCTAGAGTTTTAATAATATTAGGAATAATTAATTAAATTTAAAAATTAAGTTGTTTTAATGTGATATTAATTTGTAATTTACTTACTTTATTTACGCCTTGTTCATGTTTTAAGAAAATCATATGACAACTAGATAGATGTTTTTTAAGATTAGTTAATGACGACTTATATGATTTATCTTTTTTGCATATATCACATTTTGCATAAACGTTGTCTACAATAGTAAAATATGACCATACTGAGCTGTTTCTCCTATCCATGACTATTATTTTTACAAATAAATCTCACAACTCAAATTTGAAGAATAAAACTTGTGTATTTATTAAATAACAACAGTAGCTACACAGTACACTGGACACTAGAAGATTAGTGAATGATATTTATTATTTGTTTTGTGGGTAAAAGAGTGGCTGATGTATTGCAATATCTAACTTGTATTGACATGTCATAACATATTATCATATTGCATAGACCCCTATATAGTAATAACTAATAATCAAGTAATAATAAATATTTAGCTTTAAATTGCAAATTATTATTATTGTTATACTATTATATTGGTAATAAGCTAATAACTAATAAGTAAAAATATAAAACACAGACTAAATTTATTAAATTAATATCATATATTTAATGGTTATAATACAGTATGTAAAATACATAATATAATGTCAATTGTAAAATATAAATTGTATAAAAAATATAAAATCATTATTTGAACAATAGTACATAATATTATATATTATAATAACAATACATTTGATAGACATATATCATTAATAAAAACTTGTAATTATCATTAAAGAATATTATGATTTCAAATTTTCTGTCAAGTAGGAATTACACGTTTAAAATTAAATCTTCAACTTTGATGGCTTGATTTGATCGTTCTCGGTACGTAACAAGTCCAGTCCAAATATTCCAATTAGGTTAACCACACACGTCGTGTAACTAAATAATTTTTTTACGTAGATACGTTTATGTAGATATTAGGTAGGTACCTAATGAGTTTTTTTGGAATCGTTACTTTATTGTAAGTTGTAACGATTCTACAAAAGGAACGCAAATAGCGGGTAGCCCGCTGCCACGCAATATCCCATCACTACTCAATTTAGCAATGCATACTATGATAATAGTATAAGTCTATGGTTAGATTATGTTACATATAACATGTTAAACCGAAAAATAACAGTCAATAACAGTAACTGTTATTTTAACTGTTATTTTGATAGTAACAGCACAGAATAACCAGAAGGCTCACTTAATGAGAACTCGAAAATCCGTGAAAAATGTTTGGGATATCAGTGTAGCCAGTATTCGAAAATAATTACAAATTCTCTTTTGCTGCTGAAACTGAGTCTGCGCATTTTTTATGTTATCATTGTAAATATTTTATTTTTCAGTGATAATTTATTGATATACGACATTTGTACGACATTCTAGAGAAACTCCTAATGGTAAAATTTTTAATAGGCCCTTTAATAATGAATCACCTCAGTTGGATCATCTAATAAAAATGACTGAAATGTTTACAAACTTAAAAGTTATAAACAAAAAAAATGATACTGATGTTACTAATAGGACAAATTTTATTAATGGTTGGTTAGTCTCTATTAGTGCACTACAAATGCTATGGAAATTTTTAAATTCTGACCCAAACAAACCATATGCCATTTCTACAGGCCGTGTGAATCAAGATGGTCTTGAGAATTTATTTGGGGTTTTAGACAGCAACACGGTAACAGTACAAATCCTACACCTGTCCAATTTATTCAATCTTCTGCCTTCAGTATTTTAAACATACCCCAGGAGCTAACTGTCTAGAAGACCTCGATCAAATACTTACTCATATCAGCGAACAACCAAGTACTAATAAAATAAACCAGTTATTTGTTTCCGAAGAACAAAATCATCTTTTTAATTTTAAATCAATTAAAATTGGTACGGTTGACTACAGGAAATTAAACATTCCGGAGAGAAATGCTTACACATATGTGTGTGGATACTTTATGAAGAAATGTCTGGAGAAACATGTATGCTAGGTTTGTATAGAGTATGCAAATCATCAAAAAACATTGGATCAGTCCTTTCTCTTAGCTTTCTTCAAATCTTATTCTGCAAATGACTCTACCAATTTTGGTAAGCTATATTAATGCCGCATGATGAATTCTATAATTATGTTATTAAATTAGAATATATTTTTGTTGATTGCTTTCCTTCTATTGCAATTAATGATAATATCGGGTCCACAATGAAAGATCTACTTTGTAATGTACGTTTTAGTCATCCTTGTGAATTATTTAACAAACAATTTTTAATGGATTTATTTATACGTTTTAGAATTTTTACTGCAATTAGATTTTTAAATAGGTCTATGATGTCTGAAACAAAAAGAAAAAATAGAAAACTATCTATTTTGAAACATTTGTAAATAATTATTAGATATTGTAAGAGATTATTACAAGATATTGTATTTTTAGTGTTATGTATTAAAAAAAATTTAAATTAACATTGTGAACCTACGACATACACATTTTGTAATTAATGATTTACCATGACAAAATAAATTACATTTATGTGACTATTAACAGTTAATGTGTTTTACTACTTAAAAGTTAAAGTTCAACTTTTATTTTAGTTAAACTTAAAAGCTAAAGTTCAACTTTTTTTTTTTAGTTTAAGTGAAAAGATTGTCAATTATTATTATATGTACAATAAAATTATATACAATATTTATTGTATCAATAAGTTTATTACGGTACCACAGATTATTCTGTGTTTGTACAATTTTTTATTATCTCTATACAGGTTTCACTGATATCCCAACAGGTGTTGCAAATCTATCCCCCATAAGTAAGGCTCTGATAAAAACGGGTAAAGACAGCCGCCATTTTCTTTCCATAGCTGAGAGTGATAATACTATAATAGCTAATAGCTAATCGTGTTCGATTATTTAATAATTATTCATTTTTTTGTTAAATTTGTTTTAATTATTTATTTAATTTAATGGTTATTTGTGCTTGTTGTGATTTACATTTTATTATATTTAATCGAGATGGGTGGTTGCTCAGCAATAAATTGCAGTAACAGATCGGAAGCTGGTCACGCAATGTATATATTTCCAGCAGATATAACACGGAGAAAGCTATGGGTATTAAATCTGCGAAGAGCAGACTGGACTCCAGGAAGGAGCGCATATATATGCGAGGTACATTATTAGATTTTATTTCTCTGAGTATTTATATTGAATATAAACCTAGCAACAAATATAATCAATATGCTATTGAAAGAAATTATACTATTTTTGTTTTTCATGCCCCATATTTTATGGTTTTGTAATTAAAAATATATAAATATAATTAGTATTTGATATATTAATAAATTATTAGTTATTTTTTACTTTAAAAAATGTATTATAACAAAACGTTGAATCATTCATTTAATGCCCACAAACAATTGTTCCATGTTTATTTTATTTATTGGTTTTATTTTTCATTCATATGAAAAATCAAAAAAAGGATGATTTTATTAGTGTAATTGTTGTCTAAGTTCAACATGTTTTAAAATAAAATACATTTCTTGCATATTTATAAAGTACTAATTTAGCATAACATTTATTCAGAGCATACATTCAAAAATATTTGAGTTCTTGTGCATTAACATTCTTAATAATTAGGTATACATAATAATCGAAAGCATATATAGTAATATTTTATTTGCACTTGTTAACAGGTTCATTTTGAATCTAGTCAATTTGAACAAAGTAGAGCTGATGGTCGTAGAAAATTGAAGCCAAACGCAGTTCCTACTTTGTTCAATGTTCCAAATCCACCAAAGAAAGTCAATATATCTCCGAGATATTCAGTTTATAAAGTAAATTACTTACTGGTTTGCTATTTTGATTACACTGAAACTAAATTCACTTTTCATAAATATTTTTTATTCTGCAGCGTGCTCCAACAAAAGAAGATAAACCTGTTTATTCTAAAATGGAACTTGAAAAATGGGAACACCAAGAGTTTCCAGTAGAAGATATAATGGTTAACCAGGAGAATAGTACTCTTCAAAGTTTAGGAACAGAAGGTCCCACATCGTCATGTTGCATTACTATCCATCAACCAGAGCAGGAACCTCATGTCTTTACAGTAAGTTTTTAATATCAAATAATAGAACAGAAAAAAATGAAGTGGACAATGTTTATTTTATGATTTTTTTTTTTTCATTTAGAAAGAGGAGGTGGACAGAATGATAAATAGCTCAAAAAAAGAAAATGGAATTTTGTTAGAACAACTTAATAACAAATGCAAAAAGCTCATTGCTGTAATAGAAGAAAAAAACAAAAAATTGAATGGTGTTATTGAACAACAAAACCTATTATTGAAGAAGTTTCTCGACGATGACCAAATTACTTCATTAAAATCAGAAACGCGTACTTTGGTACGAGAATGGTCCCCTGAAACTATTATTAAAGGTTATAATTTTGTCTATCTATTTTTTCATTGTGAATTATTTTAAGTCAAACGGTTTTTTTCAGGGTTTTTTTTAGTGTGCAGTGAGACATTTTTTGCAGCGAGAAAAGTTTTAAAATTAAAAATCATTTTTATTCATTATTATACTATTTTTTTTATATTTTTTTTTTGTGGTGATTAAGAGTTATATAACATAAAATGAAAATTTTAATTATAAATAAGAAAAGCGGACAAGATAATAATAATATTAAATATAACCCAAGAGTGGGAATAAGTTTGTAGTCACAAAAAATCATTAAAAAAAACCCTGGAATATTGTCATTGGAATTTTATTGAAATACCACTGTTTTTATACTTACAGCTTTGAAATTCCGATTCGCTTTAGGAGTGCATGGCTATGAATATTTACGTAATAGTAATTATCCATTGCCATCATATAGAACACTGTGTCGTAGATTGCAGGAGTTAGATATTAACTTTGGAATTTTTAGAGATTTAAAAGCTCCGTTACAATCAAAAATAGAAAATTTGGACAAATTTTGCATTTTAAGCATTGATGAAATGCATATTAATGACAGTGTAGCTATTAATAAACATGAAATGAAATTCAGTGGCAATATAACCTTAGGTCCCGTTCAGGAAAAAGGCAACCAATTGTTAGTGGCTTTACTCAGAGGAGCTAAGGACCCTTGGAAGCAAGTAGTTGGTTGTCATATAACAGGAAACCAAACGAAAGGAGAGGATATGAGAAATTTTATTTTCGAATGTATTGACTTTGCAGCAGAGCTAGGACTTACTGTAATTGCTATATCGTCCGATATGGGTGGAAAAAACCGCAATTTATGGAAGATGCTGAATGTTTCGGTCAATGACCAAGGGGCTCGTAATAACAAGTTTGATTATAAAAGAAAAGATGTTTATGTTATTGCTGATCAATGCCATTTATTGAAAAATTTGAAGTCTGCTCTTTTAAGTGGTTATATTAAAATTCCTGATTATTTTAAGCTGGAAGAAAATTTAATCACTGAACATGTTACTGGGTCTCACATCAAAAGTCTGTGGGAAAAAGAGGTGGCAGAGAACAGAGAAATGCGGTTGTTACACCACTTAAAAAATGAAGACATTTACCCTGACAATTTTCAGAAAATGCACGTAGGTGCAGCAGTTCGAGTGTTTAGTCTAGAAACAGTTGCAGCATTAAGAGTAGCAGTAGAATTGAAAGAATTGCCTGGAGAAGCATTAAGCACAGCTGCTTTCATTAAATTGGTTCATGATTGGTTTGAAGTGGTAAATTCTAAAGTGAGAAAGACGTCTATCACTAAACGCAATCATGTCCAAAAATTGGAATTCTTGATGAAATTTATCACCATAATCAACGATACTCAGTTCAATAGTAATGGATGGAAACCATTGAATACTGGATTAATATTGACAACAATATCCATCTGTGATTTATCGCATGTACTTTTCAAACATGGATATGAATTTATTTTGACCCATCGTTACACGCAAGATGGTGTGGAGAATGTTTTTTCACAGGTGCGTCGACGTGCAGGTAAACTGCCTTCTTCAGCAGACTGTCTAAATGTGATAAAGCTCATATCTGTTAGTCAATTTATATCTGATGTGAAACGAACAAATTATTGTGCAGATAGTGATGTTACGTTGGTGGAGCATTGTAAAACCCTAAGCACAGCAGTTTCAAAAAGTGGACCATCAAATTCACATTTAGATCACAACTATTATTTTGATGCATTTTCACTAAATTCTTATAGGTTACAAACTGTTCCAATGCAAGAAAGCTACATAGAATTGGACTTAAAATCGTTAAACTTAATATATAATATTGGAGGAAGTACTGTAAATTCTTGCATTAAAATATGTTGCTCTACATGTCAAACTTTATTGCTAGATAATGGTGATGACGAATACTCTGAACAAATAAAATCATGGAAAACTTATAAAATTTTTTTAAATATGGGTGGATTGAAAGAACCTAGCATTGCTGTTGTGCAGCTGTTAGTTAACTGTGAACTAACATACAAACAATTTCGAGGACACATCATGCATAATGGGGCTCTAGACGTTGTATCAAAAATTGTACAAGAAATTAACATTGAATTTACCTGTAAAAGTGAACGAGGTTGTACATTAAAACATGATATTGTGCACCATTATTTTGTGGTTAGAAATTATACTGTAACCAATTTTTCTAAATACACAAAAAAGAAAAAAACTGTGTACGGCTCTGCTAGTAGAAAATAATTTATATGAATTTATATAAGTTGTACATCTTATATATAATTAATGTTATCTAAGTAAAATACACAGATCTCATAAATACTTATTTTGTTAAACAATTATGCTGTTTTATATATTCTATAATGATATTAAATAAATACATATAATAATACAATTTTAATATTATGCTGAAATATAAAACTACAGATTTGCCTTGACGATTATTTATTATTACCTCATAATTGGATTAAAAACTAAATTGTCCAGTTAGAAAATATAAAGTATAAAATGAACTCTGAATTCTTATATCCTTATGTCTGGATTTACAAAAGGACAGTACAACTTTCAGCCATATGCCAACAGGGTAATGTTAACAAAAAGTAAGATAAGATACTTTCACATGTTTATATTTATAAACATATATAACAACATATAATTTATATTATAATATTATATATTATATTATATATCTTATATTATCAATCATATGCAATTTTTTATTTGTTGGCATATGGCTGCTGGCTTCAATATTATACTACAGTTGAGTATCTAGTTGTTTTATATATTTATGATCGTATGTAAGCCCAGCAATACAGTATATAAAATATGTTCCATTTTACAAACGCTGAAATTGGTAACGATTCCGTTTCTTTTTATGTTTCTTGTTCTCTGGCATAGTGTCGTTCTGAACTGATGTTAATACAATATCCATTTGAGCCAACAACATTTTCAAATCTATATTTGTTCTCAACAACTTCTTCAACTCTTCCATTTGTTCTTTCGATGCTGCCATATTTCTTTATACCATAAAACTGAAACCCAAAATGTACTTAGTTACTATTTTTACAGTATATGTCAGATTAAAATAAACAATGTGATTAAAACTAATTAGCTATTTGTAGTTTTAGAGAGCAATATTCCACTCCAACACAATCATAAAATAAGTAATAACATTTCAATAAAGAAGAGTAGTGACTAGTGAGTACTGTTATTGATTATTGTTCATAAACTTGGTATATTTACAATCTACTCTACAACATAGCTATATAATTAATGCTAATTATATTTAAAATACTTACGTAGTGACGTCTGTTATGAAATAATTATTGAATTCACCAAAAAAACTCGCAAACCGCAGTAGTAACACAAGCAGGTTAGTAGTCAAAAACTATGTACGACTTACGAAAACCACATCAGAGGGTAAACTGTTTGGATTTGAGATTTGTATACTGCACAAAGACAGGTATATTTGAATAAATGACAAAATATGTTATCAAGATCAACAATGCCCGTATCATCATTCCAAATGGAAAGAAAATGGCGGCTGTCTTTACCTGTTTTTAAAGAGCCCTACCATAAGAACCCGTGTAAATCGAAAAAAGTGAGCCTTCTGGTTATTCTGTGGTAACAGTAGCAGATTATAACAGTTATCAGTATTGATAACAGGTTACCATCACTACAGTATATTCTGTTTGTTTAGTTCAGAAGTCAGCCGTTGGGATCGCTGCGTATGCGGAACGATTTTTTCGTCCGAGTCGGTCATCTAGTTATATGTTATCTATGGCCGCGCATCCAAATGAAGTCGCTCCGCGGTTTCGAGGTCTGATTTCTCCCACCAAGTGGACTAGTCGTACGCTGTCGTACGCCGTCGTACCATAGATTAAACATACATAGATAGCCAACATGAACTAAGATAATATGGACTGGCAACGACGGTAAAATATGCGGTCAGGTTTTAATACGGACTTTTGGTGGTGGGAGAAATTGTGAAGCTGAAGCGACATCTGTTGGACAAAAACAATAATAAAACAAAAATATGAAATAAGTTTCAAATAACATGACTGAACATGTAGAATATTGCAAATAACTTGTTAAAAACTGTATTAAACTTGTCATGAAATTATAATAAAACACATTTTGAAATATTTATATTTTGTTCTTATTAGTATACACTTGCCTCTTAGTAGTATAAGGTATTCATTTTTAAAAATGTCCAGAAAGTGTTGTATAATTAGTTGCAAAAGTTTTGATGGGGAATGCAGCTTTTTTAGTATTCCTAAGGCATCGTTTTCTTCTTGGACAGAAATTATTAAATCAATTAATGGATGCGATACCAAAATTAAGTTTATTTGTGAAAAACATTTTCTCCCTAAAGATATAGTAAAAACTTATGCTGGTGTTGAGGTATTGTACATATTATAATTAGAGTAAATATTAATTAAATTTTAAAATAAACAATATTTTAAAAACATAGTTGGTAAAATTTAAGAGGATGTCAGCGCAATTTTGTTTTCTCACTCTAGCCCACATGCAACATAAACAAAACCCAATTTTGCAGAATCATTTTTTTTTATGTTTTTAAGCAATGTTAGAGTAAAATCACCCATTACAAAAACGATAGAGAATAATATTTTTGAAGGTATGACATATTCGGTTTGTCTAAATATTGTCTCAAAACAAATTCACATCATTTAAATTTACACAATTTTTTTGTTTATTTTGAAAACATAAAATTTTTAAAATATAAAATCAATTTGTCATACCCTTAAACATATTATCATCTATAATTTTAGTAATAGTTGAGGTGAAAGTCATCCTCTTAACTGTTATTTAAACTTTGAAGGACATACATAAGAAATAAATAAATAATTACCAACTAAAAAAAAATACTAACATAATTTAGGGTTTAGACTTTCCTCAAAAAGTGAAACCTAGTTTAGCGAAAGGTGCAGTTCCTCAAATTTTTGATACGGTTGAACATGGAATTGTTAATGCTGAGGTAAATTAAATGTAGTACATTTTGGTAGTTTACAATAAATATGTTAAAACTGATAACCAACCAAAAATATAATTTAATAGCAATCTACAAAAAGAGTTATTGAAGAAAGTCCTCAAAAAATTATTAAATGTAGGAGACAATTGTCATGGCCAGTTCAAAACCACCCGGCATTGAATAATATGAATATAACTGGTCATGAGGTAAGTAATTACATAAAAGGTTATTTACTTTTAACAATTGAAAAACGTTTAAACAGTTACTTAAATTTTAACTAAATAATATAAATATACAATGTTCATATATTTTGATAATAGGTTTTGGTTAAAACAATTGATTGTTCTTTTTTGGAAAATATTAAAAATAATATAATGCTGCCAAATGGTTGGTACCATTATATTAATACCGAAGTTCTGATATTTTTTTACACCAAACTTGATATGATGAATACTTATGAAAAAGTTGTTGTTGAGAAACAAATTGTCATAACCAAAGATCAACGTGTAAGATGCTATATATTAGACAATATATTCAGTGAAGAAGATTTGCTATTGCCTAAGATATTGACGTTTTCCAACCTGGAAATAGAAAAATTAATACATTTATTAGATGTCAAACGTGTATGTACAGGTGGCCCGAGTGCATTGAATTATAAAGGTATAAAATGTGTTGGTTTGAAGAGGAAGAACTAAGATTTAAAACAATATTTGATTGAATAAAAATCTTATTTTTTTTTCTTTAGGTATTTTAGTAAAACATGGCATTAAAAATAAAAACGATATTTGGAGACATGAAAAATGTTCATATTTATTACATAAGCCCAATGTGAAAAGGTGTACTTGGTGTGAACGATTAAGTACAGCTTTCCGAGTAAAAAAACGTGAACAAACTATAAAAAATAGAGTACAACGAATTAGTAACACTTTAACCCCAAATCGTAAAAAAACATTGATGATTTTAAAAAAGGCCAAACATAATATACAAAAATCCAATTTAAGGTAACATTTCTATACACGCAAACATCGTAATTTGAACTTCTAAAAAATGTTAAATCTATAAAGGTACAAACAGAAAGTAGAAAATATGAGGATTCAATTGGTAGGCTTACAATCTGAAACGAAGAAGCTGTCTGCTCATGCATTAAATGACATTTTAAATAATAATAATATAAATGAATCACAACAAACTTTAATCAGAGAGATTTTAAACAGTTGTTTAGTAAAGCCAACTAACAGAAGGTACTCTGAAAATTGGATACTTCTTTGTATTTTGCTTCACATAAGGTATTATTATAAGTTATAAGTTATAACATATTATATTAAAATTATACCAATAATTAATAATACAATTAATGTTTATCCAATAATTATTACTTAAAAGGTCATCATCAACTTACAATTTTTTACGAGACCAAGGTATCTTGCCCTTACCTTGTTCTCGCACAATTCGCAACTATTTAGCAATGGTGAAATCAGATTGTGGCTTTGACGAAAAATTTTTCAAATTGTTCAAAACTAAAATGAGTCTTTTAAGTGATACTGAAAAACACGGCATTCTCATTTTTGATGAAATTTTTTTACGTGAAAGTATTAGTGTTGATACGAAGACGTTGACTTATTGCGGATTAGAGGATTTCGGTAAAGACAATTCAAATTTAAATTCTGGGCAAAAAGCTGATCACGGTTTGGTAATGATGTTCCAAAGCTTGGGTTCCAATATCACTCAGCCAATTGCAGTATTTGCGTCAAAAGGACCAGTTAAAGGTTACTAAAACATAAAAATAACAATTATACATCAGTCATAACAAAATTACATGTCAATTTTAGGAATTGTACTTTCTCAATTAGTAGTTAAAGCTATAGCTCTTCTTGAGAATACAGGAGCAAAGATTGATGGTGTCGTAAGTGATGGAAGTTCAACAAACAGAAGGTTATGGAGTGAATTTGGGGTCTCTGGTAAAATGGGAAAATTAAAAAATTTTATTGTACACCCAATGAATGAAAATCGAAAGATACATTTTTTCTCCGATGCACCTCACTTAATCAAAACAGTCCGAAACAGGTTATACAATAACAAAATGTTAAGGGTAATTAATTATATTATTATAAAACTTACAAATTATTTTAATGATTATTTAATAATAAAAATTAGATAAGTGATAAACATAATTACATTAAATGGGATCATTATGTACAATTACATGAACAAGATTTGAAACAAATTTCGAAAAGAGTTTGCCCAAAAATAACTAACAGGCATTTAGTTTTGGATAGCTTTTCCAAGATGAATGTAAAGCTTGCCACTCAAGTAATTTCAATCTAAAACAAAAAAATACATATTAGGCAAATAAGATGTAATTTAATTTTTGATAATTATCCAATATTTCAGATTTTTAGTAACTCTGTATCAGTAGGCTTGAAATATTACAGGGACCATGAAAATGTACACACATTAAAATGTAGTCAAGAAACCGAAAATTTTTCAAAGTTATTTAATGATATTTTTGATTCATTAAATAGACGATTTCCTGCGGAGGGTATTAGGAGAAATTCTGCTGATTTTAAAGTAATAATACTCATATAAAAATAATAATAATAATAGTAAAAAAATAAAAAATAAATTATTATAATAACTTTATACAATTAACTCAGGTTTTAGAAGAAGCTATGATCTTCATTGATCAATGGGAATCTAATATGTTAAATAATAAAATAAATGAATCAGATTTCTTAACTAAACAAACTGCTGAAGGACTTCGAGTTACGATTCAATCAACTATAGATTTATCAACATATTTGTTAGATATCGGATTCCATTATGTCTTGACCAATAAAATGAATCAGGATAAATTAGAAGTATTGAGCTATTTGCAATGTTAAGATGTTAAGCAATAATTAAAAAAAAAAAATTATTATTCTGTTTTGATAGATATTTTTTGGTTCTGTTCGACAAGCTACGGGTCCTAATGACCATCCTTCAACCCCAACATTTTTACAGGTTTATAAAATATTATCAGCTTACTCCATTTTAAAACCTCCAAAATCTGGAAACTGTACAATATTGGAAACTGCAACCCCTAAAATTTCTTTGAATGACATCAAAGAAGTTTTTAATGCAAATGAATCATTGAGATTCAAAAAACTTCAAAACTTGTCTTCTAGACTTGATGAAATAGTAAATACTGGTATGTGGGAAGCTGATGACATTTTTGACCATGATTACTGCAAATCATCAGTAAAAGAGTGTATAACTTATTACATATGTGGATATGTTAGTCGGAAATTGTCAAATCATACAAAATGTAATAATTGTAAAATGGCAATTCTTAAAGGTTAGATATAATGTTAATTTAAATTTAAAATAGTAACTACTAAAACCTACTTAACCTATAAATAAACTTACATTATATTTTCATATTTAGCAGGAAACTCTTCAACAATTTCTCAGGCAACTTTAACCAATATGAAATCTAAAGGCGGTTTAATACATCCCAACCAAGACTTTTACAACCTGATTTTAGCGATTGAAGATTCTTTTGAAAAACATTGTAACAGTGAAGATGTATTCGAAAATTGTGTTGATGATGTTTTAGTAGGAAGTGGACATTTAACTGAATTCCCATGTTCTGAACACAAAAGTGAAATCATGACTTATATTATAAGTTATTACATTATGATGAGGATGAGACAACACACAGCACTCCAAAACAGAGAACTTAAAAAAAAAAGCTGTTTATTAAAAAAAAAATCAAAATTAGTTAAACATTAATTTTATAATACACCTATCCATAAAACTTACATTTTAACATTTTGGATTAAAAATAAAAGTTAAATACTATTTGGTAACCAATATATTAAATATTTATGTTCAATATTTGGTAGGTAAAACTGAATTTAATTAGTTGCACAGTTGTAAAAATTGAATAGGTATTTAATACACTCTGACTCTGTAATATACATACTATATTAGTAGGTACATTTATATCATAGAATAGATGAAAGTTTAAAAAAATACACACTACACTATCAACAGACAACAAGCAAAAAATGTATATATAAAAATTATTAGGTAGTACTGTAGTAGGCAGTGCCCAGTAGGTATAAGAAACGAGAAACATAATATAATTATATAAAGAATATGAAATATATATTTACTATAAAGTATAATTACTTTAAATTTTAAAAATATTTTGTAAAACAACGGTCCACGATATACCTACGATACTACGATAGTTACAAAAAACAACACAAGGATCGCCCCAATCCGATAAATTCCCCCTCTTACAAAACTACGTATTAAAACTTGACCGCACCGCTACCATCCGCCAGCCCAACCGTTACCAGACCATATTATCTTAGTTCATGATAGCCAACGGCTGCGTAGAATTTGGAAACTATGTTTTAGTTTAGTTATGTGATCATAGATAGCGCAGCTAGTCGTCGTGAAAATAATATTATTGTCGTCCGGCGGCCGACTCCGTATTCTCATAGATTAAACATACATAATGATTAATGATATAATTAATTAATTAATGATTGTTTTAATTTAATTAAAAAAATATAAATTAAATAAATGTTTAATGTATGATAAATCTATGGTATTCTCCAATTTCGAATTATTATTTATTCTCAATTCTGTATTATATTTCTGTGTCTTTATTCGGTTACTCCTTTAATATTACCGATTTGGTCACCTAACGACCGGCATGTCTGTGAAGATAGCTCCTTCCTAGTTAGCTCCTATACCACTGATAAGAAAATGGTTAATACCAGCTATATTAAGTTGCATTTACTACATTTATTAGGGGAAACTAAAATTTAATTTAATTTTAATTATAAGCAAAAGACAATAATAAGACAGTTATCAATTTATTACATTCTGTATATTGTATTATAGTGTTTTATGTCTATATTAATTTATTTATGAATGGGCTAGGCTAGGAGCCCAAAAGTACAATACAATTTATAGTAATAAATAAATATGAACAATATAACATAATCATTAAAGTGAGGTCTAATAAACAAATAGCAAAATAACTAAAAAATAATAACAACAGATTGCAGTACTATTATTTATAAAGACATTTTAAGAGAAACTAAGGTGCTTGTTACCAATGCACATCATACGGTGAATGGAATTATTTCTATAATAGTAGGTGTTGTGGAATGGAACAACATAGGAAAATTAAACCTAGTTAAATGATAATGTAATTTAAAATAATGAGAAAGAAGAGAGGGAGCATCCACACGTCTATCAATCAGCTTTTGCACCAATACCAAATTAGCTTAAACTCTTCTATGTTAGAGCAGTGGTGCGAAACCTGGGGGTCGCCAATAATTTTACACCAAATGAAAAAGTTATATACTAGGTATATTATAATATTATTTTATAGTTTTATACAAAGTAAAATTATTTTGTACCATCGATGTCTGTGTCAATCGTAATATTATGTCATATCTTAATTTTGCAATTGCAAGTTCTATTCAATCACGCAGTATATGGGTTAATTTTAAATTGAATTTCTACTTTCTGTTTTTTTTTTTCATGTTTTTGATTAACTAAATTAAAGAATTATTAAAATTGACTAAATTTAACGGTTTAATGTATATGAATAAAATGTTGGTATACATTAAGACTATTAAGTAAATTTATATTATACACTTACATAATGTTGGTAGGAATGGGGGTCGTATTACCAAAATATATAATTTTGGGGGGTCGTGGATCAAAAAAGGTTGCGCACCGCTGTGTTAGAGACAAGAATTTGAGTTTATTCTTCACTGGCCTATAACCATGTGATGTATGCGGAATTTGCAAAATAAATTACGCTGAAGAACAAAAATACCAATATTATAAATTAATTAGAATGTGTAGTCAAAATCACTGCATAATGTTTTTGATTATTTGAAAATATTATTTGTAGTTACATGTAAAAAATAGTTACTTAAAATTTAAAAATCAATCTTTCATTTCCTCCACAAACCATAGTATCCAGAGATAAGCCATTTATTATACTTATATGTAAATCATTAGTTTGGAAAGCCTAATTTTTTTTATAATTGTATGATTATAATTAATATGTAATAATTTTTTTAAAATAACACAAAATAACAATAAAATATATAATAAATTAAATACAATTGTATGTATGTGTATTTACAGACAAATTACCTGAAGATGGAATTATCACAACAAAAAGCTCCCAATTATTCAAATAATAAGTACATAATGTGGTTAAAATAATTATTTGTTTAGTTTTATGTTGTTTTACAATTTTATTGATGTATTATATTTATTGTAAAAATTACATACCTACATAACCAAAATAATTTTAAAATCATCTTTATACCACAAATGTAACTAGCAAATACATTTATAATAAAAATATACCTAATTGTAAATAAATTAAAATGTACAAATATTTACATTAATTTGTTTGCTTAAAAAACCAAAGCATGTTATGATATAATTCATTTTTATTTATTAATGCATCATAAGCAACATTGTGATTCAATGTTCAATGGGTTTATATTGTTTATAACTATGTTTAAAATATTTATCATTTAACATTTAATCAACACAATGTTAAATAAATATAAGTGTCCCTTTCATAACTTATTTAACTTATTTTTGTGGTATCTACATAGTACATATACCTACTAACATATTCACCCTCCCCCCCAGCCATAATTTATGTACACTACTGTTTAAAATTGTTATAGGTACATCATTATTTGCACATAGTTTTGATATATTTAAAATTATACCTTAACACTACATAATATATGATATATTGTGATGCACAATTTCAATTACTTATTTGTGCCAACAATATATTATTAATAAAAATTTCCAAATCCACCCATGAGGTATTGCATTTAGATTCGTTTCTTTTAAGATTTTTAAAGCGGTAAAAAGATCCCCTGTAGGCCTAAAATAAAATTGAATATGAATGCCTTACATTTCCTCAAAATTAAATGAGTGGAATTATTGTAAGCGCTTGAATGAACTCTTTTATATAATATGTGGCTCAGAGTTGGACAAATCAATTTTTAATTAGTCTTATCAACAAAAATAATACAAAAATAGTTTGAACTTTAAATATAAGTTAATTAAAAAATAATTACTGTAATAATGTAAAATTATTATAAGATAATATAGATCATTTTACTAACTTTTTTTTTTTAAATTTAAAGTTTTATCCAACTTAAGCCATTTTCTATTTAAAATGAAAAATAGTTTTAACAATTGATGACGCTGTTATTTCCTCAAAACTTATGAGTGGAATTTAAAATCATAAGTCGTCACTATAACATGATTTTTTTAATAAATCTTGATGCTCATATTTCCTCAATACTAATTGAGTGGAATTTAAAAATCAAAGAGTCATCGTTTTAAATGTGATAGTTAATAAATAAAATACACCAAATTAATGTAAAAAACGTATGAATGTTATAACATAGACATTAATTATGTTTATGAAATTTCTTTTAGATAGTTGCACATTGATTTGAGCACAGTCCACAAACCCAATCTGGGTTTTCAAATTCTTTTTGCTCAATTGCAGGTAAACATGAGATATGCAGCCATCTAGTACAAGACCCACACTGAACCATTATACTATCGACTTCACAATTATAGTTTTGTCTAAAACTACCTTCGTCTTTTCCACAAATTAAGCAAATGTTCTTCATACATTTTGAACTTGATAGTATCAAGTCCTGCAAGTTAGAGCGATAACTGTTTGGATTAAAATCATTAATTATTCTTTTATTACTCATTAATTGATTTGCAAAGTACAACATAAATACACCGCAGTTAAACCCATCATCTTGATATGGTATTTGGACAAACGTATCTTTCCATTTGTTGACATCACCTACACTTTGCTTTGGTTTCCATATTTTAGGCACACCACATAAAACATTCAGAACTCTGTTCTTCCAATAATTTCTCTTCTCGATATCGTTATGCATATTTTCTATAGAATTTAAATAACTTACTGTTTTTTTTATAAAATCTACATATATCAAAGTCCAATGGTCTTTTTCCAGCAAAGGTATTAATAACCTTGATGAATCAATCCATTCAGGTCTATGAGCTGTAGAATTTTCAACACTTCTACCAAGATTGAACATATAGTATGATTGATCTGGACTCACACAGCCTATCTTCTGTCTCTTCTTAGTGATCCAAGACCTTGAATTTCTCTCCAAAAATATCTGAAACAAACACCATATTTCTTTATTATGTAACCAAAGCATACTAGTATCGCCTTTAGTGTTTAAATTCAAAAAATCCAAAGACGATATTTCTATCTCTTCGTTTTCAAAAGAAATTTGCGATACCACATATTTGTCAACTCCACGATAAGACTTCATGTAATACATTGGATCTTTCACCAATTTGTTCGTACGGTATAAGTTATAATTTCCTGTTGGAGACTTATCAGTGGACGATTCCCATACAACTGCGTGCCCATAAGTGTCTGATGGAATTTGGGTAGTCGAAGCCACAGGTGAAGTATTAACAATAGTTGTATTTATATTTTCAATGACTCTTGGGCTTGGACTATTTTCTCTTGTTAATACACAATCATGATCACTGATGTCACTGAGGTTATCAAATATTTGTTCACCTATATCCATACTGTGCACGATTGGTTGGTTTGTTTGACTGCAAACAGTGAGACGATCATTATTAAACTCATCTCGTTTTGAATCTAATACAATACCCTGTTGTAGTGTCTTATCTTGGCACTGCATATTTAATAACAAACAATTTCGTTGGTTTTCACCATAACTTTTACCTAAAATTTTATTATTGTTTCTCAAGAATGCTGGACGTTTTCCTTTCTTCCTCCAAGTTTCTGGAGTATTTAAATGTAGGTTTTCCTCATCACAATCAGCTTTTTTTTTATGGCACATATACGTCTAGGTATTTGTAATTCAACTTGTCTAAAGCATTGAGCTTCATATTGGGTTATATTTTCAATAAACCTACCACATTTCATTCTTCTTTTGCCTGCTAAAATATGATTTTTCACTAAATTAAACCAACTTTCTACTGATGCATTACTCTGGCGTTCTTCCAGATGAATAAGAGTAGTCATAACTTTTGTCCACATAGGTATGTATGGCACATTTTCAATAAGGAAATGTAACAAGTACTCTTCTGAATACATACTATTAACATCTAGGTGATTATGATCCTGTGAGGTAATATTTACTATTTTTTTCACACTGTCAAATATTTGCTTAAAATCATGATAAAATGCAGATTTCTTTCGTTCGGCATAATACGAGGTATCTGCAGTGGTTTTACCACAAGAGTAATTTTGATCGTCATCAAACTTTTCAATTTCATACTCAACTAATCCATTGTTTGTTCGTAGGTACGATTGCATTTCCATACTTGCTGCTTTACACATTTCCGTTGACTTGTCTGACAAGATCATAGTCGACAGCAACTTAAACCAATGTTTGATTTCTTCATAATTGTTCATTTCAAACACTAACCCAACACATCTGGCTATATAAAATGCTGTTTTTTCATCATCTGGATAATAATGTTTAACATGGTTCAGAATATTTTTTACATAATGGTTTGTACAAGAAGTAATAACTACTGTGCTATAAGACAATGTTTCTCTTCCGGTTAATATTCGATGACACATATCCAGGTATTCAAATATTGTTTCTTGACCATTCCATGCTTTAGAAATACCATGCATAAAAGCCCAACTGAAATCAGTTACAACATTTTTGAAAGGTGGCCAGATACTTGGATCTTTTGCAATTATTAGATCTTTAAGACATTTCAACCATTCTGTAACAGTTTCTCTATCATGCGTTGCACTGACCATATCAGTTATTGGACATACGGTTTCAATTTTACCTATACGCACTACACAAGCATAATAATAAATAGTTAGTTTTGTTGAGTTCTGAGGGGGCCTAACAACTGATCCTGTTGAATCCACATGAATAGTTGTTAATACACCTTGTTTAAATAAATTTTGAACTATTGCCAACTGCTGTTGGCTTGCCCATGTTACAATGAATGGCTCTTCTATGCTTTCAGGAACTTTCATATTCAACCAGGGATGTTCTTTGGCCATTAAAACTATATCAAAGTGATCATTTCGGTTGAAATCCCCTTTTAACTGTTGTTCACTATTTAGTTTCCTTAACATCGAAGGAGATTTAATTGTTTGCAAATTTCCACATTCCATTAATTTAATAGGTGAAACTGATAATACACATTCCTGTCTATAATTAAAAGCACTTTTCGCTTTAATTTTTTCTGCAATAATTTTTCGTTCAACTCCCCTAATTTGAGTAGTGTATCGAGCATCTGGTTTATGATTAAAGTTTATACTTGTACTGTAAACTTCGACAACTGCTTCTTCACCAATAGGTAAAATGTAAAGTTTGAACCTCTTACAGCCATCATGTTTACAATACATCTTCAGCTTCATTGATTTTTCAGTCTTTATGTATTCCAGCTTTTTAATATACAATATACAAGTGTTATTCACTTCTTGAAGATGTTTCCTGATCACACCAGGATACCTGAAATATAACAATAAAACAATGGTATAGTTAATGAATAAAGGCTAATAATTTTACATTTAACTAAAATAAAAATCTATTTTATCATTTGAATAAAAATCAGATTTTTTAGTTAGATTTTTTAGTAGTACTATTGAGAAATTATATTTATACATATCTACTTAAATGATGTACAATTGTTGTTTGTATTCTCTAATATTACAAGTAATTCATGCATACAATAAATTTAAGTTTATCATTATACCTTTTTAATAATATTTTATGAAGTTATACTATAAATACTTAAGTGGATGTTACACCGAAATTTGTTGTCTCCGACATACAAGCGTCTAACATTTTGCATTTAGCAGATCACGTTTAGCTCTGTTAGTTTAAAAATTAGATTGAATTTACCTCTTTTAAAATTTATGTAAGACATCTCATAAGCTCTTTGTTATATTTTAATTTTAAAGGTAGCTATGAGTATTTTAAAATTGTAAATTATTTGTACATATTAAAATAATTATACTCTCTTTAAAATTAAAATATAACGAAAACCCTAGATAATAATCTTAACTTTATATAGTTTTATAATAGATCAATTCACTCTAATTTTTAAACTAACAGAGCTAAATGTGATCTGCTGAGCAGTACAATTTGCTAAGTTAGCGTTTGTAAGTCAGAGACAATAAATGTCAATATAACAACCTCTTAATTAGCATTGAAATTTATATTAATTATTAACATCTATTATTTAGTGTTATTTTATTGTTGTTGTACACAGTTTGCTTATTATTATTATTATTTTTGTTCTTTTAGTAGGTATTTAAGAATAATATTTTATCGGGTATTTAATTGTGTACCATATCATATTTAGATTATTTTTAATTATTAACTAGTTAAAATGCATCATTGATTAAAATTGATTACTAAACGTAGATATTTTTCTGTTCAACATTATTTATTAAATTTATGTAATGTACTAGTAATAACTTGTATTAGGTAGATATAAGCTAACAATATCTATATAAAATATTTTTGTGATGATTTAATTTAACTATTGTTAATAAAATGTTCAACTTTTTAAGACAAATTAATTTTAATTATAAATCAAACGAATTAAATATAATGTAAGCAGTTACCTATATAGATATAAATATGTTAAGCAAATTGAAACCAGTTTATGTTTAATGTATACCTACCTTTTTGTATTTAGTTTTCCGTCTTCAAATATATTATTCCATTCATCTTTTGGAATTATGAACTCCCCTTCTTTGAAGTTACATTCATAAAGGCGGGTACACACTGGAGCATTTAGGTGTAATGTAACGCCGTAATGTAACAGAGTTCGTGCTCGCCTGAATGTTACAATGTTACAATGTTACACGACCAGTGTGTACGATAGAGTCGAGCGCTACCGTGTATTTGGTTGTTCGCCGGTCTATCCATCAGTTATTCACAGTTTGTTCTCGAGTTAGTTCACATCGTGTACAATGTCTTCTGTTAGAAATTTACAAGTCGCTAGCGCATCATTTATTTTAATTCATTCTATTTTAAAAAAACGAAAAAATAAAAAAAAAGTGAAAGAAGATGGTGGCAAACAAATTTAATGAAGTCTAGGGACATATGTAGTGGATCAGATTTATTAAATTGTCTTCAGGAACAGGAAATAAGTGGACAGTACAGAAACTTCATTAGAATGTCGTCAATTGATTTTGAATATTTAATAAATTTGATCGGTGAAAAAATCTCCAAAAAAGATACGAATTTCCGAAAAGCCATTCCTGTGAAAGAAAGATTAGCTGTTTCACTACGATTTTTGGCAACTGGTGATTCCTTTCAAAGTTTGCAGTACCTGTTTAAAATGTCAAAACAAGTTATTGGACAGATTGTTCCCGAAGTATGCCAAGCAATTGTGGAAGCTTTAAAAGAAAATATACAAGTATGCATGTTCTATGAACATTTTGAATTATATACACTTTTTAAAGTTTCGAACATAATTTAAAAACAAATCAAATATAAATAAATTTTTCCTGTTTAATTTTTATTAGTATACAAATAAAAATGATAATACAAGTCCTTTTTTTGCTTATTAATAATAATAATTATTATAATGATAGTAAAATAATAACAAAGAAATAAAATAACAAATGTCAAATACTAATAAAAACAAATAATAATAATACTATTGATAATTTGTACTTTTTATCCCTGTATAAAAACAATTGTAATTTTAATAAGATATAAAAAAATAATAATATTGACGATTTAAGTCCCTTTTTCTGTTTTTTAACTATTAATTATAATATTAATAAATTAAAAAAAAATAATAATAACAAATGTTAATAAATGTATTTTACACTTATTATAATAAAAAAAGAAACAATTACATTTTAATCTAACTGCTTAAAATTTTGTTTAACTTTAATTAAGATCATAGGCATTATGAGTGGGGGAAGTGTTAGTATTATAAGTAGGAGGCGGAGGGCTAGGATTGTATGTAGAAGACGAAGGACTAGGACTGTAAGTAGGAGGTATAGAGTCAGGATTGTAGTTAGAAGACAAAGGACTAGGAATATAAGTAGAAGGTATAGGGCTAGGATTGTAGTTAGAAGACAAAGGACTAGGAATATAAGTAGAAGGTATAGGGCTAGGATTGTAGTTAGAAAGTGACATATGAAGAGGATTCATATTATTAGCAGGATAGTTATATTCATAAAACCCCTGGCAAGCTTTAAAAATGATGTTACCGAACTCATGTTGAACAGCATTTCTTGTTTGTGGGGAAAAACTTTGTAGCTTAGTTTCTATGTATTTTCCATACGCACTACATTCCGTTTCTTCTATCGGTTTTGCCGCAGCAGTTAAAATTGAAAATGCCTGGTCAAGCATAATATCATCATCTGTTTTTTTCTTTTTTTTTGGATGAGATGATGGAGTATTGAAAATCACTGAATCATTTAGGTTTTCAGTGGACTGTAACACATCGACTTCGGGTTCTTTATTCTGATTTTCAATTTCAACTTGTTCTTCGACGACCTTAAGTATACAAAAAAAATTAATTGAATAAATATTGATTTTACACATATAATATATCTACTCAGCTGTACAGTGGGTTACAATTGAGTCACTGTAATGGATTGTGTTAAATTTCAATCTAATGATATAATACCATTTTATAAGAAAAACGATTCTGAGCGAAGACGGTCAGTCAGTCTATAATATCTTACTAAGTTTGATGATATTATTGTGAATAATAGTATTTATTAGTATTTAATACAGTTGATTAAATTCATTTTCCCCCAAAAAATTACATTTGAAAATGTCATTGCGTGTTTATAAAATATAACAATATACTCTAAAAGTTTCATATACCAACAAATAATATTTTTAAATTACAACAAAATAACTAAAATCATTATTCATGGTTTTAATATGAAATTTTGTCCAAATTTGAATTTAAAATAACAGTAAAAATAACTGCATTTTTAGATTTTTTGGTTACAGTATGAACTATTTATGAGAATCTTTGTTTTAAATTTTCAGCCATTAGTTATAAATACTGAACATTTTATAATTTTTTATTTACAATGATTAATAAATTTCGATGTTTTGATAAATTTTGTCAAAATTCAAACTTTAAATGCTTATAAAAAAAAATTGTGACAACTGATTTTTAATATTTTTCATCTTACTTTGAAACAATATATTAGGAGCCTTCTATTCAATTTTCAAGAATTTTTACCCAACAAATAAACTAATATTTGAACTTCAAACACAGTGATAATAAATAAAATTTAAACAATAAAAAATTTGAAAAATAAAATTCGAGTACCCATAGTTAATATTTTCTTCTAAATTGTGATAATTTTTATACAAATATAATATATTATTATTTAAAAATTTAGATACCTACGACATCTGAAGGCTGGTTAGCTATTTCAGGAGGTTACGAAGATCGTTGGAATTTTCCCCATTGTTTAGGAGCAATGGACGGAAAACATGTAGTCCTACAAGCTCCATTTAATAGTGGAAGTGAGTATTTTAATTACAAAGGAAATTTTAGCATTGTATTATTTGCACTCGTTGATTCCAACTATAACTTCATTTACGTAAATGCCGGATGTCAGGGTAGAATTTCGGATGGCGGAGTTTTCAAAAATTGTGAGTTATATAAAAAAATGGAAAACAACTCGTTGAATATACCAGCCCCAATACCATTACCGGGAAGAGAAATACTAGTGCCATATTTTGTACTTGGTGATGAGGCATTTCCACTGAATGAACATGTCATGAAAGTGTTTTCGGGTTTACATCCCAAAGGTTCTGTTAAAAGAAATTTCAACTATCGCTTATGCAGGGCCCGCCGTGTTGTAGAAAACGTTTTCGGAATTTCATCTTCGGTGTTTCGTGTTTTACGTAAGCCTATGCTATTGGAAGCCGAAAAAGCTGAGGTTGTAGTGATGGCTGTAGCACACCTCCATAACTTTTTAAGGAAAAGTATGAATTCCGTGAACATTTATACCCCGAGTGGCACATTTGACAGAGAAGTTGGTGGACAGATAACTGAAGGAAATTGGAGATCAGAAAACAACAACATGACGTCTTTATTACCAATCCGGAATATGCCTCGTAGATCGGCGTTGGATGTAAAAGAACTTCGAAACGAAATTGCAAATTATTTTGTAAATGAAGGGGCGGTTTCGTGGCAAAGTGACTACGCATAATTTTATTTTATTTTTTTACTGGTACATATAGTGTGTTTTATTAATTTTTATTTATAATTATTATGCATAATGATTATACATTTAATAAACATAATACATTCATACATTTATAGTTTTTACTTACAGTATCTAATGTAGGTCGTGGATTGTCCTTATCCATAATAAAGGCAAAATGTTTGAATGCGAACCATGTGCTCTCATAAACTTCGTCTGTTCCTTGTATAAAAATATAATAAAAATATATTATAAATTGTTACTCTACGTAGCTATCCAGAAGAGTTGTCAAATTTATCGAACTTTTTATGTTAATTGTATTTTAAATTAATTATATATTGTTGAATTATAAATGTATATAATTTGCACGGAGGTAACTACTACAAAGTCAAAGTCACAAATTATGAATGAACACGCGCGATTGCGGCGTCCGAATCGCCCGTGTGTTATTAAAAACCAAAATGAATGGAAAATACATTGGGAAAGTATTGTTTAATTATAGTTGAGGAACGTTCAAAATTAAACATGCGCGTTCGAACGCGACCAAACGTGCATCTCATTGCCGTGTGTGAATAATCCCATATAAAGGTACATGTTTAATTTTAAATACTGTTAAACAATAAAGTTTGATAACGTGTTAATTGTTATTAACATCAAAGTTTCAAAACATTTTAATTTTAAGCAACGATTAACACAAAATGTTATAACGTTTTGATTCTGAATAACGAAAACGAAATATTTTTTCAAATTCAAGCTCTGATTATTTTAATATTTATAAAAATTGTTTTATAAGTACCTGTGCCAGTTCTCTGACTATTTTTCGTCTTCATTTTTTCTCGTCGAAATGATGCATTAAGGCTGGTTATTTTTTTCCTACATTCATCTGGTGTAATTTTCATTTCTTTGGCCAAATCATCCCACGCATCGGATTTCGCAAATTTGTTGTAATACTTTGGGTTCTTTGGGAACCATAGTACCGGTTTATTTTTGTAGCATTCAATGAGATCTAACACTTTTTCGTTAGTCCAATTCATTTCAAATTAATTGATTTAAATAAAACACTTATTGGTAAAATTTAATTGAGTCAAATAAAAGTACTGATATGAGGATCAGCGATCAGGGCGATTCGCTGCGAGCAACTAGTTTACCGTACACACTAGCAGCGAATTGTAATGTAACATTCCTTTGATGTTCGTCAAAATACCGACACTCGGATGGATCGACGGCGTCGCGAGCCGAGCGCGCACGAATGATACAGTAACACCGTACACACTTGAGCATTACAGTTACATTACAGCGTTACATTACACCTAAATGCTCCAGTGTGTACCCGCCTTAATATTGTCCTTTAATGTTTAGAGGAGACACATTCTTAGAACCTCGTGGTAAAAGCTCCCCAGGGCTTTTATTAAAATGTCTATCATTTAAACGTTTTAATGGACTCTTTATTGGACTAATAAATTTGTCTCTTGTTTTACCAGTGTTTCTAAGTAAATCAATTGAACTATTACATTCAAACAATGAACTTCCTGATACATTATCATGAAATAATTTTCTTCTAGGAGTTGCTGTGGTAAAATTTCTTTTAGTAGGTGTCACAAATACAAAATTTGACTCTTTAGGACTTTGTTCCAACAATACAGTATCATTTGAAGTGTCCAACATATTCTCTACACTAGACGAATAGATAGGTGCAACTTCCATAATGTCCTCATTTCTCTGTATCAACCTAAAATTGCACAAAGTTTCATCAACAACAGATAACTGTTCTACACTGGAACCACACATTACCTTTTTCTTGGGAGTATTTTCATCTGTAATTAAATTTTCCACCTGTGATATTTTTCTTTTAATATCTTTGTTGCAATTGTGTGTTAATAGTTGATCATTAACACATTCCACAATTCCAATTGCTTCATTTCGTTTTGTAGGAGTGATAAATTCATCAACAATCGACTCCTCAAGATTTTTTTCCAACAATAAAGATTCATGTTCAGGCATCTCATTTATTGTTATACTTTTCTCCATTAACCTAGAACTTGACAAAAAATCATCACCAACAGACACCTGCCCAATATTTTCATATAACATTACCTTTTCAATTGGTGTTTTTACCTTTTTACTGTCCACTTTAAATATATATCGTAATGCTGAAGTTACTTTATTGTGATTTTTTAATGCTTCTACTTTCCATTTAGTAGCATTCCATTGTAAACCCAACCTCTTACAAATTTCAATAACAATTTCAGAGTCTATGCGCTTCACTTCAAATGGTAGCTTATTCAGTATTGTCCTGACTTTGTCAGTGAAAGTATTTTTTTCTGGTTCAAACTGATTGTATAATTCCAATATATTATTCCTCCTGTCTACTAGTATCTGAAATAAAATATAAATTATTCTTAATATATAAGGTATAGTGGACATATGGTGCCACCACCACAGTTCTACCAAAAGTTATGCTATTTGTTAGGAATAGTACATTTTATTATTTATCGAATTATGTCAAGAAAATGTGCACATTAATTTGCAAGTTGGAAGTTGGAAGTTCAATTTTGTCATTTTATGGACTTATAGTAGGTACTAATATATAAGATTCTACTCAGTTTCAAATAAGACGTGCAAAGATTTATTAGGCTAAGATTTTTTGACCATCTACCCTTCAAACTACTCAAAAATAGGTGTTCATACTAAAAAAATTACAAATAACACATAATAAAAAATAAAATTTAAAATTTAAATCTAATACCTATGTAAAATATCAATCAACACATCTACCGAATTGTGAAATGCGATGTCGTTGTCGTGATAATACTTCCAAATTCTAGCAGTTGCCAGTTAGTAATATAAATTGATTTATCACTGTAATATGTAGGTAAACCTTAAAATGTTTAGATACAGCATATCAAACCCGACATTATTTCTGTTTAGTAATTTTGTGGTTTTAGGTCAACTCCGATGGGTAAATGCTTAAATCGTCATGCATATATATATATAATAACCTTAGTCCTTACTTATATAGTTATATATATCATGCGTAATACCATTGAGTACAAACAGTACAATATAAATATATAATACACTTAAAGGGAGGTTACAGAGACATACCTATTACCCATTTTGTTGTCTCCGTCTTACATGTGCGTAACATAACAATTTTTACGCCAGTAAAACCCGTTTATTTCCGATAGATAAAAAAATTGAGTGACTTGACCTCTTAATAAAAATGTGAAGGTAAGATCATTATCTAGGGGTATTTATATTTTAATTTTAAAGCGAGTATAATTATTTTAAGATGTACAAACAATTTACAATTTTAAAAATGTAAAATACTCATCACTTGCTTTAAAATTAAAATATCACAAAAAGCCTATGATATGTCCTATATAGATAATTTTCTGTTATGTCTTTGTAATACGGAGGCAACGCATGCGGCTATGGTTATGGACTATGGAGTACTATAATTGTATTTAATTTATATAAATTAGCACAATAAGTTTATATGATGAGAGTAGTATGTTATGACTTATGACATATTTAAATGGTATGATTAAAGTAACCACCCATTAGTGATTCTAGACTAGTTGATTAATTTTTTTATACATATTATATATTTTTTAAGTTTTGCAAAAGTTCAAATGACGTACTCTTAAAGTCTTAACTAGAAAAAAACGATTTTGCGTGATTTAGTTTGGTCTGTGTTGCGCATGAGTCAGAGAAAGAAAACATAGGGTGCGCTAATGCCGCTAATATCCTTTTAAGAGCAAAGTAGTGCAATTTGTAAATATATTTACAGAGCGTGGGATTTCTGTGCAATTGAATATTCTTTAATTTTCACATTTTTGTTTTTAAATGTATTGCATATTGAGTCAAATACTTTTTTTTAAAAGGTATAATAATATAATATTAATTGGTCAAGGGGAGAATCTAAAATACATTTTGTAGGCACTAAATAGTAATTTAAATAAATACAAGATAACAACATAATCGATTACAGTGTAAACTTTTATGTCTAATCGTAATCGCTCCTGCTTAAGTATATTACTAATTTAAAATATTCAAATATTCAAATAGGTATCAATACTAAATAAACAATAGTACACATTTCTGATGTTCATAAATAAAATTTTCTAACATATCTATAAGATGTTTTTGATTGCATACATCAATATTTTGATACTTTTTAGTGCATACAAATCGCGCTCTAAATTCATATATTATTATTAGGTACATTGAATATTATTCATCTCGTGTAGGTAATATTATGACGACAGGACTCAAAAAATCTGGAAATACCTATATTAGGTACAGTGGCGTATTTAAGGTTTTTCCGCCTATAGGCACTTCCAATTCATCCCCCCCCCAGTCCTTCCTATACGCCCGATGCCGCAGTTTAGTTTACAGTTTATATAAAATCGAATATTATTTTTAAAAGAATTGGAATATAAGACGGGCAGCTCCATAACGATAAGCGGGGTATTTCCCCGTCATTATCCAACTATCAACTATAGGTACTGTCTGTCTGTCTATATTACTTTATTTGAATTCACAGTAGGTATGAGAAATCGAACCCGCAATGAATGCGCGTATGTTTTGTTATCTATGTGCTCGTATTGTGTTGCGTATGTGTATGATATTAATATAGTAGGTACATGTAGATAGGCAGATAGCTGTTTAATTTTGAGCGTACCAAAAATTAGTCAAGTTTGATTTTATCAAATGAAAAATATTTTTTGTAATTTTGTAAAAAAAATTGTTAAAATTTGCCGCCCGTAATGTCGCCGCTCTAGGACCGGACCTATAGGGCCTGTGCCTAAATACACTCCTGATTAGGTTTTTAGGTGCCAATTGACTTATAAATAACACAATAAATAATAAAAGCATTACAATTTAAAAGAGTAACTTAGTTCGACTTTTATATTTTCGCCCATACAATATGAGGACGTCCCTACGTCAGCGTACAGAATACTATTCAGTATTCACTCTCTTACCCACAAGAAACATGGAAAATTTGCCAAAACTGAAATATAAAATTAGACGAAATACCGCGAGGACTTTCCCGGCAATATATAGACATACCCAAGTGACACACTCTATCACTATTATAATTTATAACTTTTTATTGTTTCAAATGATATTGACGAAAATTATATATCCACAATGTATTATTATTATATATAAAAATTATTGTCTTAAAACAAAAAAAAAATCATATTCAAATACATATTTTTTTTAAAAATATGGTTGGGAAAATGTCTTTGATTCTTATTATTATGACTTATGTTAGTTATACTTTTATACAGTTATACCTACCTACCTAACATTATATTTGATTTTATCTGTAATTTAATTTTGGAGTTATTAAGCTATAATTTGTATAAATAGTAAAAATACCAAAGCAAATATCAAAAATAATTTATTTTGAGTTTTGCTTTCCGAAATGTAGTTCCCAATTCCGGGAGCGCGTAAAATAGCTGAAAATATTTCAGCCGACTCGTATTTCAGCCGAAAAATAAAAGCGTAGACAAGTATATTAGCAGAACCGTATTTCATCCGACACGTATTTTATTCGAACAGTATTTTAGCCGACAAATATTTTGACAGAACCGTATTTTAGTCGACAAGTATTTTGTCCGAACCGTTTTTAAGCCGACACGTTTTTTGTCAGAACCGTATTTTAGCCGACACATATTTCGTCGACAGTATTTTAACCGACAGTATTTAAGCCGACAGTATTTCAGCCGACAGTATTTTAGCCGACAGTATTTCAGCCGACAGTATTTCAGCTGGGTGGGGTCAGTTCGGCCCTGTGATAAGCATTTATAGCTAATAATTGATAACCTTCAAAAACATAACCATGGTTATATTTAATAATTTATTATCAAAATTTAACAAATCATGCATGATAAAATAAATTTTTTTTTATTATTATTTATTTTATCATGAAATCATGATTAATGATAAAGCAAAATTTCCTGTTATTTTAAATTTTTCGAAAGAAAAAATTAAAATAACAAATCTAGTTTAGCCCACGCGAATTTTTCAATTTTTTTTTCGGAAACCCGTGTGTTTTAACGAGTTTAGAACGATGGTGCGAAAATTAATTGGCGGAAACTATTATTTTGGAAGTTATAGCCTTCCAAAGTTTGCGATTCTACGTTTATACGCGCATGCACACAACGCTCTATTTTCCGCGTTTATAACGAATTTTTCAATTATTTTTTTTTCAAATCCTAGGTAAATCAACGTTTTAAAAACGATGATGCAAAAAAAAAGTTAGCGGAAATCAATAGTTTTCGAGTTATAGAATTTGAAATTCAAGTTTTTTCTACAATTCATTAAAATAGGTAGTTTTTACTATCCTTATACAAATGAAGTGTGGCGCATTGGTCTGCACTTTTTATTAGCATTTTTTCGTCAAATGCATTTTGGTTAGGGATTTCCCATTGTCCCTGTTACCTACTTGAAGTGGTTTTGCATAGCAAGTCGACGGAAATTTTCGATTGGCGGAGCGGAGCGACGGCGCCGAGGAGCGTAGCGACGAGTGCAGCTAGCAAGGCATCACTGCCCATACTACGACATAACTTACCCTTGTTTAATAATTAATGTAGAGCTATGATTGTTTAAACGATGAAGGTTACACACATTTCACCACTCAATTCAGGGCATAAATGCAGTTTAGCTCCCAAGCGATTTTTTGGAATTTTTTTTTTCAAAATGTGTGTTTTTGCATGCCTAATTTGATGGTACTTTCAAAAAAAGCCGGTCGAACTTATTTTAGAAGTTATGGTAAAAAAACTTAAAAATGCTAAATTTTTTCAAAAATCGCGTTTTTGAATTTAAAATACCAAAAATTTAAGTTTTTTAGAAATGTTTGTATTTATATGTTCAACATTTTGGTAGAATCAGAATTTACCTATCGTACTTACTTTTTATGTTATTGTTAATAAACCACATAAAACTGAATTATAAAGTTATTTCAAACATTTGCATTTTTGAGAAACTCAAAATTGATTTTTTTTTTTTTTCATTCGATAAGTAATAATATAAATAAGTTTTTGGTGAAATCAGAACTAACTTATATTTTTTTGTTTGGGAGATATAGATTAAAATAATAAGATACAAAAAATCAAAATGTATTTTATTCATTAATATAAGTACCTATATAACAATATTCAATGTTCTATATTTTGATACAACGTACAATGGTATAATGGCAGTTTAGCTACCACGCGATTTTTTCAAATTTGCGCAAATCATTATTTTGGAAGTTATAGCGTTCCAAAGTTTGCGATTTTACGTTTACACGCATCCACGCCACACTACTTTACTGCACCGAACAGTAACTCGAGTTGGTCGACCGGAGACGTCAGACGAAGGGAGCCACTATAATATTAGTGGTTAATTATTAAATATTAATATATATGTTATTTTAACAGACTCACCATAGACTCTGTCGACTGGCTAGGTCCCTTATTGAGTTTAAAGACCGGAGCCTCTCATAATGAAAACATAAAGACATTTGTCAAGTTCAAACGACTTTGAGACTTGTAATTATTGTGTATTACACGCATCAATAATAAGTTAGTTTTGAAATAGGTAGGACTAAGAGCCACTAGGAAATTTACAAAATACCTTACAATTTCCTAGATTGACTGATTGTTAAATACTCAAAATATGCATTCAAAATATACATTTGTAATGTCTATTAAAGAATTTAAACGGTCATAAATTATCATTCTAGATAATAAACAATTAAACAATTATGTACAGATTAATATATAAATATGCAAATTTTAAAATAAAATTGCATTTTACTGCATTTTATTGCATATTACTATTATTATTTTTTGATTGTTAAGATGATGAAATAAGACTGATTAAATATATATAATACTGTATTTATAACTTATAAGCTGCATATTTTTTACTATGATTTTAGGTTTAATATACACAATTTTCCAATTTGTATTCTAAATTCTATTAACATAATAATAACTTGAAAAAGGATAATACAATCTTAGTTCATAATATAATAATAATGATAGTCACTACGGTCAGTCGATTTTCGACTATTAAAATAATATAATAATAATAACTAATTTTATAGGTACTACCTACCACATGTTTTGTATTGACTTATTAAAAAATTATTTGTACTAGTAATTTGTTTTTAAATAAATGTACTAACTTATAACACAATATAGGTATTATTATGTATACATATTTATATTTAAATTTTTTTACTATAAGTTTTTTTTAAAGTTAGCTTTACGTCAAATTCAGACTTATAATTATTTATTTTTCATTGAATAAATAGGTAAAAAAAGATTTTATTTTTAATTGAGAATCCGTATATAAAATTAGGTATCTATATTGTGGCCCCTTTTTTGCAATTAAAAATTAATTATATTATATTTTGTTCTAAGTACATGGTAATTAGTAGAGACTTCTTTCCGTTAGGTTTTTTTTCCACCTATATACCATCAATTGGATATCTAATAGATATAAAGTCATATGACTCTTATCTAATAGATGTTGTGGAAATCTATAAATCATATTATATTGTACATCCATTAGTTGTACCTATGTTATATGTGGGGGCTGATTCGTTTTTTTTCAACACAGATTAACACAATAATTTGTACCTATTAAATATCGAGTATTTGGTATTTTTTATACTTTTTTAAAACTTCAAAAGTTGGTAATTGAAATAAATAAATAAATTTAGTTTAAATTTTTAATTAATTTAATTTAAATTTTGGATAATCGTCACCTAATAAAATACATACAAATATAAACTAATCACTAACCAGAATAAATCGGACTTCTACAATGGGTGTTTGAGTATACCAAGATATAGATAGATACTAAATACATGGTTATATAATTCATTACATTATTCACGACAGTATAAAATACATAAATATAATTATTGGCATAGGTAATTAATTATACACACATACTAATATACTATATGTTGGTAAGTATGTGTGTAAACGTAGATACAGTATTTAAATAAAATGTATTGAAATAGACCAGGATTAATACACATGTGTGTTGTTGAAAAAGTATATGTATACCCACCTATATAATATTGTTGAATATATTATGAGTGTCATAGACTGGAATTAAAAATATAATTCTTATAGTTTTAAACCAATATAATATGTGATCCTATGATAAGGTTTTAACTCTTAAGATATCTAATACTAGGTGTTTAAAAAGTAGTATTCTCTTACATGCATTCTCTCCAAATTGCAAGCGAGGAAAATATTTTGAACGTAAATTACTATTACAAATATTTTATTAGTAACAAGAGCTTCAGCTTAAACAATTAATGTGATAGGCATCTATGTACTTATGTAACTCCTTACCTTCCTTAAAAACGTATTCAATACATTTTTATAGCAATCCTAAGTCTGTCACTAACACTATAATATTGTCTTAATAATTAAACTGTAACAAACCGTATCATTAAGGCCCCTGCAAACGTGTCATTTTTAAGGAGTTGTGTTTAGGCAATTAATTCGTTCCTGCGATAACCGATCGTCTTTGTGTGTGTAGTAAATGATTATTAGTGTGTGTATACTCCCTTACCATCACCCGCGCCCGCATCAATTGACAATTCATTGTTATTTCTTATCTGGTTATGGTCGGTCGCGGACTCGCGAGTCGGACAGCAAGTAAATATTATGAAAATAATTATATAATAATGTACAATAAAATAGTATGATGTGTTTATGTATAATATTATATTATATTATATTGTACATAAAATAGTACTTTACACAATTTATATTACCTACATTTAGTAATAATGGTTCCTAACTAGTATATATAATTAATAATACTAACAAAAAAAAGAAAACAGACGGATAAGGTGGGTAGTTAAATTATTTATTTTTATTTGAAAATAATACTACATAAAACAAGACATGTTATTACTTGTCAGGAGAAAATTTTGGATCAATTATTTCTGGCAATAAATTATCTAAGTAGAACTCTGATAATGCTGTTTCCATTTTGTTATCCCAGAATTTATCATCGCGAACAGAGTAGTTCCGTAAAATATGATTAGTGCATTCGATTTTATTGACAATTATAAAAAAAAAAAACTAAAAAAATTGAAAACTAAAAATGTCTGTAAACAGCTCAAAACAAATCAAAATATTTTCAAAATTGAATGGTGTATAGAAAATGAGAATATAAACATTTAGTGAAATTTTCATGCATCTACAATTATTCGTTTTTGAATTACAACCAAATAAGAAAAACGCTACATGAGAAATCGAGTGAATATCCTATGTTGTAAAATTATGAACTTAAAACACTCATAAAAATTTATTTTTAATTGCTTTTAGATATTTTATTTTTGATAAAAGTAGAAAAACTTACGTTAAATCTTGTGTTAAAATTTAAAACCTTAGATTTAAAAAGAAAAATTTTTATGAATTTCTAACTCTAAATAATTTGCAAATTTTCGTCATTTTTACGTATTTTGTCAAAATTTCAACTTTAAATGCTTAGAAAAAAAAATTGTGACTACAGATTTTTAATATTTTTCATGTGCCTTTGAAACAATATATTAGGAGCATTCTATTACATTTTCAAGAATTTTTAACGAATAAATAAAATGTTATTGATTTTTTAAAAAAAAAAAAAACCAAAAAGATTGGAAATTTAAAATGTCTGTAAACAGCTCAAAATAAGTCAAAATATTTTGAAAACGGTATGGTATATAGAAACTGCTTATATAAACATTCAGTAAAAATTTCATGTATTTACCGTCATTTTTTTTAGACTTACACCAAAAACCAAAATCGATTTTATCGAAAATCAATGTTGCGTAAAAATTCCCGTTTTTTCCTTAATTTTCCATTTGTTTTTCACGGTACTTTTGAAAACTACTGGAAAATGTTTACTTTTGACCCCCCAAAGTACCAACTAGATTCACTTTCCTATCAGAAAAGGTACTATTGAAGAAAATCTAAGCACTTTTACTGTCCCAAAACGTGATGACAGACACAAAAAAAAATAAAAAAATAAAAAACACACATCATTGTAAAACCAATACATTCATCGCTCCGCTCAGAATCTAAAAATAAAAAAATATAAAAACACACATCATTGTAAAATCAATACATTCATCGTTCCACTCAGAATCTAAAATGTATTTGATAAATAAAAAATGTAAAAAAAAAACATGTAGGAACCGACATATGTATTTTTTTACCTGCTAGGTATCGTGTAGGAAATTACATTCGCCCTAATTAATAATTTACTAACCACGCCAGATAATGCATTATAATTAGACCTATATGATCTTTTTGACCATACTCCATCAACTACAACACTAATTATAGAGATTCCATCTTTTGATATATCTCGTTCTCATACGCTATCTTGGCTTCTTCTTTTGCAGCTTCATGAGTTGCATCCCTTGCAATATAATTTATTTTTTGTCCTACTTCTTCATGCAGTTTTTGATAAGTTGGGTTGGACATACAAGGCATATTTAAACAAGCGGAAAATTGTTCAATATTGGAATAACCTTGACCATTATAAACCGTTGACGTTACAATAGCTAAATTAATAGGAATAATTTTATCCGTAAATGGTTCAGTTCGTATGACTTCTTCCTTACGACAAATCTCACAAATAAAACGAAACTCGCTTAAAAATCCGTGTTGGATTTCTTTTACTAAACGTAAATTTAAAAACGAACAATCAAAAGGATGGTGACTAATTTTTGCAATTGTATTAAAAATATGTTGTATGTCTACTATTCTCCGGCCACTGACAACATGTTTTCTAAGTAAATATAACAAATGTTTCAAAATATAATAATATAGTATTATAGATTTTCTTTTCTCAACGCTAATATATTGCCTTTATTTTTTTTTTTTACTTAAATATGGCCTGAATTTTTTACCGAGATAATTTTTTTGATTCATTTTTAATATTAAATACACTATTAAAAACAAATGCAAATTACAACACTTCCGTATGCTCAGGACAACGATCGTAGGTATAATAAGACAAAATATTGTTCATTGATAAAATGTTTACGCTCATTATGACAATTGTAATTTGTAATCCATAATCTGGTACCTATTTAGTATTTTTGTCAATAATACGTATTTACTATTTATCGTCATTCGTAGAATTAGCAATAACGAAAACACTAATTATGGCAGTGGTCGCCGCCCGCCGGGCGGCTAAATTTACGTACGCCGCACGCACGCACATGCACAAGTCATTGAAGTTATTAGATCAAAATATTCAAAACCAATTTATGAACGTGAAATAGCCGTCGCACTGACAAAAATTAAGGTACTTCTAGTGGTTCGATTTAAAAAATTTAAAGACATTTGTGTTGGTAAACAAGTTTACTTTGCATCGGTCGGAGCACTTTTTCAATTTTAGCAAAATTCTTGACGAGAATAAATATTTTACATTTTATAAATTTATAAATTTTTGGTATTGAATATATTAAAAAATATCTAAAATATAAAAAATGTGCTCCGACCGATGCAAAGTAGACTTGTTTACCAACACAAATATCTTTAAATTTTTTAAATCGAACCACTAGAAGTACCTTAATTTTTGTCAGTCGCTAACGTCGTTTTGATGAAAAATTAATAGGGTTTGCAGGGGCCTTAAAATATTATTACTAAATTATATTGTTGCTTAAATTATAACTTAATATTATAAATAATATTTAATCAACTTTTATTTAAATATGTCAAGTGAGATAAGTGTTGTATACAGTCAACGGGGAAATGTGCTGTTAGTAAAAAGTAATTATAATTATTCTAAATATACAGAATTAATATCCGGGGAAATTATATGGAAATGCATACGAAAAACGTGCATAGCAAAATTATACACGATTGGCGTTGATTAAAATTTTTCGCGGGAATCAGGGACACATTCACATGAAACTATCGACACCAATATTATTGTTCGACAAAAGATTATTAACGAGATAAAACGAAAGGGACTTGATTATATTACCGATCGTCCTTCCAAGTTAATAAAACTTGAAATAGCTAATAATGTAGAAGCAGCGTCGACTTTAACATGTAAAGACGCAAATTAATTAGAGATAGCATTTCTCGTGAACGCATACGAAATTTACCGAAACTTCCAAAATCAATTTCTGAAGTACATGAATATATTAATAACACCGAGCCAATAACGGTGAAAGACGAATATTTTATTGTATCAAATGATCCATTTGATCATATAAACATATTTTCATATAATTTAAATTTAAATTTAATGTGTGATTCTCAGACCTTATACATCGATGGTACATCTAAATACTGAACGAAATTTTTTCACCAGTTATTCAGTATTCACGCATATTGTAATGATGTATTTGTACCAGTTGTGTCTGGTTGCTTAAAATAAAAATAAAGAATTTTGGTAATTTATTTACTTCAGCACATTCTAATATTGTAGTTTTCAGGTATTACCTTATTATTCTAAAATATTATTTTTATTTCATTTTAATAACATATATTGTACTTAAAATAAATAAATTAATACAATAATAAATACCTATTATGTGTATATAATATATTTATATTGCGTGCGGAGTTATTTTGGCTTTTTTTATAGTGAGGTCTTTATGAATTTTGGTCGAGATTGTATTTTGTTCAATATCGATTGCTGTCTTCTTCTGCGTTTCGGGACACCATTGGTGAGGAGTATGCGGATCTTTTTTTGTTGTTGAAAGTTATAAGGTCTACTTCCATATTATCGGTGATGTTCGTTTGTGTGGTTTTTATTGTGTTTTCTATAGGGTGTTCTTTTAGTATGATCTTTGCTTGAGGTGTTGTTGTTGTTATTGTGCGGTGTGAGCGTCGTTAGTTTTTACTATAATTTTCCGATTGGAGTTGGTTGTTTCTGTGACTTCATTACAGCTGGAGGAAGTGTGACAATTTTTTTGCATTTGTAGCAAGTTAGTGAGCCGTTCGAGAATAAAATTCTGTGATTTGTTCCTTCGTGATTTATTAGTAGTGAATTTGGAAGATTTATGGTAGTTTCTGTGGATATAAACATTTATCTTCGGAAGCTTAGGATGTGTGCGTGTCCTTTTTTTTAATGCCGGCCTGAAGTGAATTATTTGGCATGCCAATGTTGTTAAGTTCGTTTTGAATTATTTCATTTGGAATTGTTGGACACACGTTTGATAAAATTATTAGCTTATCAGGGTTAAACTACTTTCTTATTTTAATTGTCTTTTCGTTGATTGTTGGGTGATTAACGAAGCGGTCTACACAGGGGCGGATTGGGCCACCGGGAGTTCGGGAGTTTTCCCGGTGGGCCGCTTCTTCAAATAATTATTTAAAAAAAAATGTTTTGTCAAAAATTTATTTTGAAAATTTGAAATATACATTTTTTTCTACTTGTGGTTAACCGAGTCGAAATACCTAATGATTTTCTATTTTTGGACATTTACCACGGCAAACAATCGGTAACACACGATGATGATCCAAGGAAAAAGCTCTAACACATATTTTTGGTGATGAAGGTTTATATTTGGAGGTTATTCTGGCTCTAAATACAATAGAAAATTGTCTTTTTCTTTTCTAAAATGTATAAAAACTAGACTTCGTAGCACATTAAGTGAAAATAAATTAGAAGCATTTATGCTTATGGGAATAGAAAAAGACATCCTTTATGAAATAGACAATCATGAAATTATTGAATTACTGAAGTCTAAAAGCACATTACTGAAGAACAAATTATCTGACTAATAATTATATAAATTATATTAATAATTAAAAAAAATGATTTTTTATTATGTTATTTTAGATACTTAACAAGCAAATATACCAAGACTAGTTAATGTGTATATTATATTATCAGCTGTTCAAAAAAAAAAAAAAAATTAAAAATGTTGATTTTGAAGTAAACAAATAGTTCTTATTTTTTATTTTAATTAATTTATATTTTTAAAATATACATACAATGAAATATAGTTCTACTCCTTTATGTCTGAGCTTGTGATTGGTAATTAAGTGTTATAGCATGCAAGTTCAATAATACAAAAAGAAAATAGTTTTTTTTTTATCAAATATCAAATATTATAAACAGAACTTAATAGACCATAATATCTTCCTGAATGTTAAAAAAAATGTGTAGTTATGTAAAAATAAAATAAATAATAATAGATGTTGGCTAAAATTCAATAAGCGATAAATTAATAAGTGGGCCGGTACTTTTGTATTTTCCCGGGCTGAAATTTCTCCCCAATCCACCCCTGGGTCTACAAGTTTTATCGAAGATAAGAATATGCAGAATCCATCTTTAGATATGTGTGACATGAATATTATGTTCTCGGGTTTACTTATTTCTGCTATTGCATATATATTCATGTTGCTGAATGTCGTCAGTTATTTCGATTATTATTACTTGTTCTTTTTTTGGGTATAGAGTTTTAGATACTGTATTGGAGAATGTGATTTGGTTATCATTGGATTTTAAGTTTGAAGGAGTTTGATTTGATGAGATTTGGTTTGAGTTATTATTGGGTTGTAGAGTTGAGTTGGTTATGATATTTGAGGTTTTGGATGGGAACTTTGGGTTTATATTAGGTGTTTTGATTGTTTTGATGCTGGGATGTAGGTTGGTTGGCACTTTGGTGGTGAAAAAGTTGTTTTGGCCTTTTTTAAGGGTGATTTTACGTTGACGCTTATTGTAGATTTTGGTGTGTTTTACATTATTTAAAGTTCACTAACCTTATTTTTGTTTGCTTATAATTGTATTGTGCCGTTCGAAACGTTTTCGATGTGAAGTTGGACTTTGCTATGTACGACCGTCTCGGTTGAGCTGAACACGCGAACTGTGTATACATATTATATATGAATATCAATATATGTTTTTTTTCTTGCTAGTTATGCTTATATAACTTGCAACTTTAGTTTATAAGACTAGAATACGACATAAATATATTATGAAAATGAAATGAGAAAATCTGGTACATCTTATATTTATAGAAACGGGGATGGTTGATACGCAACGGTACCTATACCTTTTTTTGTTTTCTATTTAAAAGCCGGGAACGGGTGGGAAATGTTTAGCATAATACTATCACCCGGTCCTGTAACGTTTATTCACCACATAAAAACATAATATAAACTTACATAGGTGAGGGACTCTAACCACCCTAAAAAGCTGGCCTACGGCCCACAGAAAAACCACATTTACCCATCCACCTCCTGCCTGCCTGATGTGCTCTGCAGCTTCCTTTTATCCGAGAATTGTCTCCACCATCCAACCAAAAGCTACCCTCTGCTTATCCGCCGCCGCCTCGACGCAACGGTATACCTACTTGTAAGGCTGGGAAACCTAACTATTTTTTTTGTTAACTCGTTAAGTTAAGTTAATAAAGAAAAATGTAAGTTAAGTTCAAAGTTATAAGTTACCTTTATTTTTTTTTGACTTGTTGAAGTTACAAATTAATTAGAAAATAAAAACTTAACTTAGTTGAAAATCAGTTACTTTATTTTTTATATAAAATTAATAATTATACCTCGGTACCTTTTTTTTCAAGTAACAATATAGTAATTCGATAAATGTTTCATATTTTTAAATAAATGTACCTATGTTAAAATTAATTACTGAAGGTACTTATGTACTATACTATATACTTTGATTAATGAAATCCAACAAAACAATTAAATTATTTTTATATATTTCTAGTGGTTTACAAATATACTAAATATTATAATAGTAAAATTCATTATTAGAATATAATATTAATTAGTTACCCAGCTCACGGCTCTACAAAAACCAATATAAAAACAAGATTGTAAAAAATAGTTTTCGACCACAAGTTGACACAGTCTACAGACTATTGTTTATGGGTTTATGACTTTATGTCCACTATTAAAATCTATGCGTAGTACAGTCTTTGCAACAGAATTTTAAACTTTGTTTCTGATTTTAACGGGTGGTTTAAATAAAAATAAATTAAAATTAAAATTAACCCTCGTCGCACAATGTTGTTGAATAGAGTTGTTCATTTATTTAAATAGGTAAATAGTAAATACGATGAACTATGGTATACTACCTTTGCATTATTTGCACCGACAGACCAAGTTATCACTGTAATTCCACGAAGAAATAAAAATATAATAATAAGCAATAAGTGTTATTTAGTAATATTAATAATGATTAGGTAACAAGTATACACACGTGTATGGGATACTGAAAGTAAATAGTTATAACTTATAACTTATGTTTTTCTTTTATTAATGACGCGGTTACCCCTATAACATTTCTGTTCATAAAATACTAAATAGTTATATAATATATTCAGTAAATATTCAATATAATAACTATTATTAAAAATTATTATTTATTAATTTATTGATTTAATAGTTTGTATTTTTTTTTATTAACTAATATATTTAATAGGTACTTTGGATTAATATTTTTTTTTTATAAAATTAATTTGTACAAAGTTGAACATGTTTTTAATCTATGGTTTAGGAATAAAATTTACTTAACGTGACAATAAAATAAACTAACTCATAAGTTACTGGATAACATGAAAAAATGTTCGTTAAGTTAGAAGTTACTTCTAAAAAAAAGTAACTCGTTATTTAACTAAATTTTTTAACTTAACTTTAACTTTTTAATTCGTCAAAAAACTTATTTAAATGCGTCTTTAGTCCATTTTTTATATTTGCAAACATCTATAGGTAGCGATAATTAATTTGATACTTCCTTGTTGAGAAACAAATAACAATTTTATAACTTTTTTTTTAATGTGTGGATTTAAAATTATTTTTAACAATTATAACAATAAAACAAATAAAATATTGTATAAAATAAAAAATTAAAATTAAAACTAAAAATATAATATTTATCCATCAATAAAGAATTCCCCACGAGTTTTTCTACCTTTAATAAAGAAAAAAGTCTACTGAAACGGAGTGAAACGTAACATTAATTTTTATGTTTAATATTAAAGATACATAGTCACGATTATTTTTTATATGCATTTGAAAGTTCGAATTTTGACAAAATTCATCCGATACCGCAAAATTTTTAAATTATTTTTAGTTAGAAATTTCAAATTAATAACATTTTTAATTTTATAACTAACATTGGATGATTTTAAAAGAAGATCCCCGCAAGTTTTTTTACCTTTATCAAAAAAAAAAAATTTCACTTTAATTATTAAATTTTCATATTTAGCAATCTTTCAGACATTTTCGTATGCAATGATTTATCGTTGAATTCAAATCTGACATAACCATTACAATAAAATACTCGACAACTATAACCTATAACCTAACTTACTTCACTTTTCCACTTTTATAAAATTATTATTTGTGTATAAGAGAATTTTTTAAAAAGCAATAGGTTAAATTTGTATATTTAAATAATACCATAGGTATGCATTATTTTTCTCTGAGTTGTGTAAGTTCTTCTGACGTCATGTCAATACTCAAAGTACAAAGAGCCCTGGAAGGGGCCCCTTCACTGCATACAAAAGGTACAATCAAAAAAATAAATAGCATACCAACACAGTAACATGATGAAACACATACAATAAAATACAATTCAACAGTTTATCTAAGACGTATTTTACTATTTTCCTTTTTTTATAAAAATATAACTTGGGCCTAATTTATGCAAGATATCGAAAAACAAAGAAATATATTCTATCATCAATTTAAAATTTTTAAATTAAATAATGTGGACGGACAGTCCCGTGCAAACGGTGGGGAATACATTTTTTACAGTAATCAACAAGTACCAAATGGCTGTTTTTAAATATATATTTTAAAGATAGATAAATGTATTCAGTGGTCACTGCAGTGACTAGATTAATATCGACAGTTTTTAATCAATCAATTTATTATAAGTGTGCGTTGATTGTGCACGCAAGTATGATTAATAAACGTACCAAATAAAAAATATCTGTTCAATTTCGTGCTGTCCGAAAATCCGGTGCCCCTTAACTGAGTGATGTGTTGATGGGATGTATTATAAATAACATGCATACGTGTATTGCATTAATTCTACATGGCATCATAATATTGAACAGTAATATGGATGAACATATAATCAATACCTACGAATCACTATAATACTTCGCTACATGCACGTCAAATATAATATAGCCAAAGCACACAAATCCAGCAGGTAAACTTTTATAATCAAATTATTTTTTTACGAATTTCACGTATGCTTTGTTATTTTATATTTTTAACAAATTAAATGGGATTTAGTGTGTCCAAAAATGGCAACTTTACACATTGTAAATATAGAACCCTTCATATGCGCTTATTATAAAACCATTTTTGTAAAATTTTCGGTATTTTATCCAACAAATGGAGGGTTTTTCACGCCACGCATTAATAGAACCAAATTACACAGTTGTGATTACAAAAGTTTGTTGGGTTTTTCACAATTGTATTGGACGTAGACAATAGAGATGGATGTAATACCGATAATGTTCTAAATTATGAAATGAAAGATGCAATATATAAAATCAGAGTAGGAACTCAATCTCAATGGTAATAGAAATGAGACTTTATTTTATTAACTATTTTAATGAATCAGATCATGAGTTAAGTTGGTAAAACAAGATGATAGGCTAATCGCCAAATAGTGAGGATATGTAATATAATGTGTACAACATATTTCAGTTACATAATATTATATAATAATATTTTTATTTATAATATTTAAAAAAATCCAATTTTTGTTTTTAATTGTTATTTATGTACTAAGAATATCGTGTGTGCAAAATATGAAATAAAACTTAACACACGATATATTGTAAGGTATATGCTAACTTTTTTTGCTTTTAACACTTTCTTTAGTTGAAGTTTTCGAACGAGCATGTTTCCAACTTACATATTTTGCATTTTTGTCATAGTATAATTTATTTTCTATATATTTAATAATATGTAATATTATTATGTATGACGTTTCACTTCACGTATAGTATTGCATGATATACTCAGAATAAGTTGATTAGATTATAAATTAAATTAATTTTATATGTGAATAATAACTTACTTATAAAGAATATACTATATAGGTCCTAGATTCCAATAGATTCCTTCTTCGACTCCTCAATAATAAACGATTTATCGTCAAACATTTTATTTTTAACATTTTTAAATCACTTAGACTAACCTAACCAGTAAATTTATAAATACTTATGTAGTTAAATATAACTACCAACTAACTGTGTAACAACTAACAACTGTAGCTAAATTTACGTACTTTGTAAACTACGTCTCAAAACGACAAGAGACAAATAAATTATGAATCGCAGCAATCAAAGCGTTTAAATCAGCCACGTGTATTGCAACACCAGAAATGCATTGGAATGACATTGGAAAAATATTTTTAAAAAAAACTAAAAGTACGGTTTTAAAAATGTTTAGACTTGCAATACAATTTACCTTATTAGTTGTTAGTTATTACAATTCATTAATTTTCAATAAATCTCCACATTAATGAAAAAAACGTAAGGAATATAAAAAATGAGAGTTAATTGTTTATTGACCCTCAACAGTCAAACCCAACAAATCGTATTTATACCTATTAATAAGTAAGTGATAGTTATATGCGGCTGTGGTGTGTGTATCTTTCATGGATTCTCAATATTTTTTCCGGATTTTCGGGAAAAAACATTTCTTATTCTCCTCCACTACAATATTGCATTTAAAGCGAGTGTTGTTGGTACATATACATAGATACCGCCCACACCAGCTTTGTCCCGATCTTGTTTGCCTTGCGTGGTGCCCAAAAGTCTAAATACGCGGGGCTGAAAAAAATCAGTGGATGGTAATAATAATATATGATGTGTTTAACCGGAAGTACGGCTAAAAAAGGTTGGTTTAATTTTTTAGGGTCGAAATTCGATTAATCACAAATCGGTGCCATACATAGTGTACCTACTTACATAATATATATATAATATATGTAATATATCATACAATTATAGCGAGTCATTTATTCCATTAGTAACACAAATATATAAACACACCGTCCGGTGAGGCGGAGGGGGTGACTTATCGAATGGCAGACGCTATTGTGTGCTCGGGCAAACGAATAAAAGCTACTAAACTACGAGGTTGGGGGTATGAGTGTGAGTGTGTTTGTGGAATTTCAACGAAACGGTTTGTATTGCGAAGGGCGACGAGCGGGAAGAGACTATAATATAGCGCGGGGATAAAATGCTTGCCGCCGGAGAATTGTTCGGTCTGCAGGATCCAGAGCAGGAGCAGGACGAGGCGGCGGCGTGAAGAGAAAATACCCTAACCTACAGCGAGAGAATAGCGTTTCCGTCTGGCGACGGTGAAAAACGGTCGGCCAACGCGCGCACGCGCTACACAAAGTCCTGCTGCAGCCGGCGTCGGCGGCGCGCGCGGCGTGCATTTCCGATATACACCGTGAGCGCGACGACCACGCGCAAATGACACACCGGTGGCCGCGATTTTTCGGCGCTCTCCGTTTGCATAGGAGCGCGCGCGCGCACACACAAGCGCGCGCTCCGCCGCACCGTACCGCTCTCTAGCCGCCGTTACTACACACACATATATATATATATATATTAATAAATACACAGTGGTGGGTAACGAAGGGCGGCGGGTGCCGTTGGGCGGCGGTGGACCCTGCGCGGGGTGCGGCGGCGGTGGCGGACACACCATAATACGCGGGTTAGGGAAACGCGAGCGCGAATCTACACCGCCGCCGCCGGTCGCAACACACGATTTACGGGGCCATACGCGCACGCACACCGGACGCAGCACGACGTGGTACGACCGCTCGACCACGACCGCTCGACCACGACACCGCGACACCGCGCGACGGACGGTTTCGTTTCGGCCGATTTTCGTCGGGTGAAAAAAATTTCATCGCACTCGTCGACCACGGCCGAACACCCTCCCCGGACGACGTGAATAATTATTAATATCATAATATCATTATTCTACACCGGTCACCGCCGTGCTTTGGCCGCACTTTTCCAGGGACTTTGAGGCCACTCCGCGGTATACACGCAATATTATATTATTATACCTATCTTAACACATTTTATACGTTATCGTTTTACCAAGCGGTCGGCACCGGTGATAAATTGCCGAAAAAAACGGGCAGACCGCGACCCATTATAATAATAAAATATTTCGAAAAAATATCGATTTTCCAAACAAACTCGCAACGGTCTTTGCCTCTAATCGCCGTCGACACGTTATCGTGGAGTGGTGCAGGTGGTGGTCGTCGTTTGAAAATATACAAATTATTATAATGCATGTGTAATATTATACAAAACATACGATAAGCCGTATCGTTGCAAAGGCGGCTTCGGCTCTGTCCAGGGCGATAATATTCACATTGTTGATGTTTAAGTGATTTGGCCGTAACGAGATGTCCGTTTTGGTTTTGTGCAGGTAACTTTGACTTTTCATTATTATAATTATTTTTTATTTTTGTTGTTTCGGTTGTTGTTACCTAATTTGGTTTATTGAGATTCGAGAAATTTATATTTTTATCAGAGGTTTTTCCACTCAGCGTCAACGCCGGCGGTAGTTTATATTAACGGTAGGAAATTACCAGATTTTAAGTTATTCTAGAATTTTGAAAATCTTAAAGTTTTAATAATTAAAGAAATAAAAATTTAAAATAATATGTTACTCGTGTCGAACATTATACAACATTATTGTTACCGACTGTAAAATATAATAATATTGTATGTAACAGTGTCTTTAAATACCATTCATAAACAATCATAACGATAACACAATATTTTTATTATGATTTATGTGAGCTAATTTATTTACATATTATTTCTATATGAAATAGACATTAAACCATATAATTATTATAATATCACAATAATAGTATTGTGTAATCAACATCTCGCGTTATGATTGTGACACTGAATTGCCTACATGCATTTTCGTATAGACAACTCGATTAAAATGTTAGCACACCATTAATTTTAATCAAATTAGATACTATTTTATTTTATGTATACAGTAGGTAAGTATAAGTATAAGTTTAAGCACTACATATAGGCTATAATATTCTATTTACAGTAATTTGTTATGATATTCTTTTTAAATGCTTTTAATCTGAATGACTTTTATTTGTATACTATAATAATTATTAATTACTATGAATCATACAAAATAATATCATAAATGTAACATTTTTAATTATATTTAGCTTTGCTCAAAGGTCATATTCATTTTGTCTTATAAAATACTTAAACTGTTTAGTTCGGTGCTAATTATAATAATTAATAATAAATATAGGTACTATACAATTCAATTTATCATGAAATATTAATATTTAAATGTATGTTATCTATACTTGAAAGTGAACTTAAAATTGTTTGACATATATAATATATTATATATATCATATAAGTAATAAGTATGTATATATTATATTAGGTACATTAGTTACACTTTTAATCGTATTTTATTCATATACTTTTTTAGTATTTTAGTAGTTGAAAAAATTTGATTAATAGTGAAAATGTGCAGTTCTTTAAATTCCTTTAAAAAAGTCAATTTTGTTAAATGGAACAAAATCCTTCCCCGTTCCTAAATTAGGAACATTTTTCTTTCAATAATAATTCGTTTAACTATGTAGGCAGTAGACAACAAAATAATAAAAGGTAATAATACCGAAGAAGAGACTGGCACACTTCAATACTGAATATTAATAGCCATATACACATTACAAATATTATTATAAAATAATAATAAATGACCAATAGATACATACTCGTACCCAGTTTTCGAGCCACGAACAATGTCACACCGATAAGTTTACAGTTAAGTCCGATAAGACTGCAGCGGCTGTCTTGACTTTTTGTAAACATTGTCAATATTATCGTATCTATATATAAATAGGTTTAATTTTATAGCTCATTATATTATTATATTTGATTATATTGTCTAAATTTCTAAAAAAGAACTATAAAAACTTGTTCTCTCAATTGAAAAAAATATTTAAATTATCTATATCTTACAAGTTGAGTGCCCTAACAATTTCACCGATCTTGCCACGAACGCCTTTGTCCTTTAGTGTCATATTATATGCACTTAGTACTCTTATGAACCCGGGACGAGTTTCATATATAATACTCGGATTTTATATGAGAGTTTCTGGCATGGGAATAGATATAAATAAATAAATTTACAAAATTAGCAAGTAGGTAAGTGAAATATTAAAGGCAATAATTAAAACTTAACGTGTATCACATATTGTGATACACTAGGCAGTCAACTTGTTAAGAATAAATTAACAAAGAATTGAACGAAAAAAAGCATTCATGGTTTCTCTCAAAAATTAACGAAATTCCAATATGTTCTTTCACACGAGAAGAGAACTACGTTCCCGATAAATTGCTGAAAATTGAAAGAAATCAATATAACAAGTTCCTTTGAACGCGTATCTTCCACGCAATACTTAATATAATACCTATAATATTATGTATATGACATGTCAATCATACATTTTCTAATAATTTATTGCATTTTACTAAATTTTAGAACTATATTAACTATAGTTTATTTTTAACAAAATATCAAATGTTGGTTATTTATGGTTTATATTAATTAATACGGTTTAAATATTGTTGAATTTACGAATACGTCGGTACAATTTTAAATCAATCGAGAGAGTAATAAAACAGAAAGTAACAAAGTAATACACCTATTTTTAAAATCCAAATAGTGGAAGTTGTAGTACAAAAAATAGGTAGTAAAGTGGGTACCTATATTATTTCCAAAAAATATTTATAATATTATTATCGTTTGACAATATTTTTTTTCGACATTAAAGTTTTTACTAAAAGTTTATAAAATATATGACTTACTAAACATAATATATTTAGTATTTGATTTATATACGTAAATATATTATTTAATATTTATACTTGCTTACTATAAAAATACCTACAAAGATTGATTAGATTTTCACATTGAGAATAATAATTATTACGTTTACCGTTTGACTAATCGAATTGTACTTTGTACAAAATATTGCTTAAATTAGTCATTTATTTGCAATTTGAAGTTTGATCAACTTAATCTGAAGAAAAGAATACAAATTAATATTTTATTCTAAACACATTTGGTGGTTGTGTACATTTGGCGTACACTAAAATCGAATTTCCCCTGTGTAAAATTGGATGATTACGTTGTTTAGTAGTTCGATGGTCATTGCCAAAAGGGCTTATTGCCAAACAATTCAGAGAAAAATTATTTTCCAAACACTTTTTCGTGTTGAACATTATTTTCAACAAGATTTGTATCTATTATTTGTTTAAATATGACAGTCGAAAAATAAACCAAGAAAATGAGTAGGTTGCTATGACGTGAGATTAAACTGATTTTGGATCAAGAATGTTATTTGATACCTATTCAAATGACTGTCATTTTATGAAATATTAGACAAACTCGTCAAGTTTTTAAATTTTTTAATGCACGAACTACCTATACCTAAATTTCCATAACTAACTTCGTAGTTATGACTTCAGCTAATAATTAATATAATATATTAGGCATACACGTAAGTAATGTTTACTATAATTATTTTAATACTCTCATTCAATTAATGCTGTACTGTACTATTAAACAATTTAGTTTTATATAGATTTATATTTTTGATTGTGAATAATTTGCTGTCAGGTGATGAACGATACATAATTTTAGCCGTTTGCCCATGAACGCGTTACATTCAAATTTTAATCATACTATTAAGCATAAAAAAATTGGTGCCTACTTAGTTACAATAAAATTTAATATTGATGCACCATCCGTTGTTTAACATCTAACTAGCAATAATTGTAAAAATAAATTGCACTGTAATATTAGTTTGAACAACACTGTTTTTATTTAGCGTTTGTTTTTTGTCTTTACTTATATAATGCTTACGTGGCGGCATCATGAGTTTACTGCTTATTGTACGATATTCTTAAATACATACCTAGATCTTAATCTGTTCTCTGTGTTACAATTTATGGTTTACAAAACAACAACATTTTGTTTTAATTAAAAATAACATAAATAAAAATTGTTTTTCCTTTTTGTTTTACAAATGATAATGTAGGAGAAAATTACATTTATGTAAAACGGTTCGATTTTCACGAAAAATGTAAAAGTTTAATAACCAAACAAAATATTACGCCTGAAGTTCATATTTTTGTTCATATCTTCATATTTATTTCAAATACATATTATATAGTATTCGTTTAAAATATATCTTAAACTTAAGCCCCAACAAGTAAGACAAAATAAAAATGGTAAAACCCGTTTAGTAAAAATATTTTTTTGCTCTGAAATAAATTAACCAGTTTAACATTGTGCGTATTGAGCTCAATGTATTTAGGTGCCTATATTATTGAGCGTTAAAAAAAACGAAACATGAAACATGTCAACTTAGTGCCAATATACCAAGATTCTTAGATATCAGTTGTTTAAATTTGGCGAAAATCCCTCCTTAGCTCTAATGTAGAAAACCATCAATCACATGTTTAGCTACCTGAATAAATCCTGACACTATTGATAATTTTAATCACTGTGCGTCAACGTGTCATCGCGAAGAATCTGTGAACATTACATTTTTATATTCGGTTGAACTTAAAAGGTAACCCAGATGGTCAGAGTTAACCCGAGTGAAAAGCTTTTTAAAATCATTAAATTAAAAATGTACGCTGTATAAATTGTATGTGTTAAGTTCCTAATCAACAAAAAAGGTATTTTTGTACTTCACAATTCAAATAACATTTTAAGTTAAATAATCCTACTAAAAGCAATGGGTAAACATAAAATTACTTTATAGGTACTTTTTTCATAAAATTATATATTGTAATACAAGGCACATCCAAATTTGTAATTCATAAACTTGCGTTACATAATATTATTACTTACCCAATTATTTGTACATGGCACTTAATAATTGTATTTTTTTTATGCCATATCAACTGTTAAATTGTTTTAGTATATACGATTTTATTTTTTGGGGTGATTTATTTTTCTAATGGAATTGTTAGATTTACGTATAGTGGCTAAATCATTTTTACCCATTTATTTATATATATAAGAAAAATAGTTTCCAAAATCAATCTGTATTTTCGAGGAAAAAGAATTTTCCTGTGTAGAGTAATCCTGTGATTATCCTTTATAAGCCTTCGTACACATTATGTACCTATGTATATAAACACATGTTTTTCGTCTTCAATGTTTATATTGAAGAATGATTTTTTTGATCCAATTTCAATGATATGTTTATTACGTCATATCATTATTATCGAAATTTCTAATGAATTCAGTTTAAAATAACATTTAAATGAAATGAAATAAACGATTAAAATATAATCATATTTTATTTATCCAACTGTATCGATACTAACAACATTTAATATTTTATCAACCAATTGTATAAATAGGGGTGTATAATGAATTATGAAAACACATTTTCTTTTAATAAATTCAAACGTTTAACTCTATCGTATTTGGCAGGTTGAGATCTAATTTTGTATGCAAAAGTTTAGGACGGGCTAATGGTAGAGCAAGATACTTTTATGACGCAACTTCCACCTTCACCTACCCCATGACCGTCACAGCTGTTATTTATTGTATAAGTAAGTAGGTTACCTGATATTTTTATAAATATTAAACAGTGCATTTTCAATTAGAACTCGTAGGTTAATAATAAATCATAAATAATTTATTTAGTTAGGTACAATAATTTATCAGTGTCATAAATGTACTTAATTTTCTATTTGTCATAATTATATGTACCTACCTATGTCGCGATTATAACATTAAATTATCCTGATAGTAGGGCTCGGATGCATTTGCAACTTTTTTCCATTGTTTTATTTTATTGCTAAGTAGGTTTTAAATTCGTTTCATGCATAGGTACGAATTTAAATCTAAACATTTTCAGTGCAATATTTTGCAATTTTTGGCATTTTTTCAATTCAATTGTAATTTTGTCGGTTTTCCTCATTTATAGTACCTACAATTTTAGATACTTTTCAAGTATTTACAATAATTTTATCGCGACCAACCCATAAATGCGAGAAGTTGGTGCCGCGATTGTTAATTTCCCGAAACTATTATAGAATTATTATGGTTCAGTGTCATTTGCTGTTCGTGAATCGTTAATTTCGTAATATTCTTATTCACTTTAAAAACGCCGAAACCTAATGTTTAGAAATAAATTCACGAGAATTTATGAATTTAAATACACGTGAATCCGTGAATTTAACTTCACGTGAGTCCGTGATTTTTGTTATTAAATCACGCGTTTATTATTACATTATTTAAAATTTTATTTTCAATACATTAAATATCTTCCAATGACTTCCTACTTTTTACATGACAATTGACAGTGCTCGGTTAACAATTATTTATTATGAACAGAACATCCACGGAAAACTAGTATTTTAGAATGCAGTTTTTTGACAAATTTTTATTATTTGAAACTTAATAACATTTTACATACATACAAAAATAATTGAACAATTATAATTGTAGCATAAAAATTTATAACAATAAGAACATGTTTTAAATTTTATTTATTTATTAATTTTGGACAATAAGCCCAATTTTTTCACATAATTTACTCGTATAATATAATATATATGTTATAGTTTAATAAATCCTAACAGATAAACAATTTATTTTTAGAATAGTATGTATGAATTCTTTTGGTTTTTGGTTTTTACGGAAATTATTAACATATCTTTTTAAATATATTATTAAAATTTAATGAATTTAGTAAATATTGTTTCAAGCACACGTGAAATAAATATCCGTGATTTACTATTTAATTACACGTGAATTAAATACACGGATTTTTAAATTTAAGTACACGTGAACAAAAAACACGTGATCACGTGAATCTTAATTCACGTTCAAATTCGAGAGCTCTAATCTAAACCGTCTATGACTAGCGTGTTCACAAAATATATCCGTGAGTACGGAGATAATCTATTTTTGACTGACTTAAATTATGTGAAATTCGAGTATCTTCAGATCGAAAATACATCGTTACACAATATTTAAAAACTGATAAACCTAGCCGTGCCGTGTCGTTAATCGGCATCAAAATGCTACAACCTTAAAAGTACAGCATTATCATTAAATCCCCAGTATAATATTTATATAGGTACCTACGTACCTTCTACCTACTTAATCTAATGAGCTGACATGATGTAGTTTTTTTTCAATACAAATTGTTATTTCATCAAAATGTTTACGGTAAGAGGTAAAATTAGTTAAATTTAATGAATTTATTAATATGGAAACATTCCAATTTCATTTTCCCCAAACAAATATACAATTTTGTAAAATAGAAAAAAAATAGGTTTTTTTGTAAACGAATCAGTATTTGTTGGCTTTTTGTCGCTTTTTTTGGATGTTATCCAAAAGTCTAAACTTAGTTGCTCAATTCGATGAAGTTCATTATTACAACCTACATTAACAAACGAATATCGCTGTTAATAGATTTCGTCCGTTTAAACTTTATTAGTTTAAAGGTAAGGTAAAAATATTATTTACCGGTATTTATTATTTGTTCAACTTTTAAATGCACTATAACACTGTATAATAAAATCCAATAGGACGTGACTACGGATTATTTTTATACACAAAGATAACTTTACTACCTAATAATATAATCTATTTAATTTGCATTTTAGAATTATTAATTCATCAAACAAATTACCCATAAGTACCTTACCTACACGGGGCTTGAAATAATACCGTCAATTGATAAAATAATACTTATACATTGACATTATTTAAAAGATATTTTGATATATTCGGTGTAGTACCATATCATATTTCTATATAAATACATCAAATATAATATTGCTGTAACCATAAAAAGTATTCCAATAATAATAGTTGTGTCTCGACTTTCGAGTATCGTATTTTCACAAATATACAACATATAGGTATCCAACAAATATTTAGATACTTATTTAAACAAGGACTTGTTCAAAATTTGACATTTGTGTTATGAGTATCGGTTAAACGTTTATAATATATTATTATGGGTCGTACTATAATTTGAAATCAAACGTATGGAACTATTAAATGAGATCAAAACACAAATTTAAAATGTACCTGCCTATTATAGGTTATATATCTTTACTTTGGATTAATTCTGTATTTTTGTACCCAATTTATTATTGATACATATTTATTAATGGGTATTTATGTATAAGTATTAAGCTTATAGCATTTAATTTGTATTAATGATTAATTCTTCTGCGGTTTCATGTATAAACATTGAAGGTGTAAGTCTTAGAAAATATTAAGAAAATCGAGTTAAAAAACAATGAAAGGTCAAATTTTAAAATGTTAATTTATAAAAAGCAATACAAAATGTACTTGTTGAAATAAAATAACAAATTTAAATTTAAATTTTGTTTGTTAATTTATTTCTCAATCTTATTATAACAGTATATATTTGAATTTGTTTAAAAAATTAATTGATACATCGCAATTTTCTTTAGAAATTAATTTATATTATGATTTGGATCGAATTTGATTATTCACTTAAATGTATTTATGAATCATGATGATTCGTCCACATAAATAGTTTTTTTCGAATTGGTTAATTTTGTACACTTGTTCAGGATTTAATGACTTGATCGATGCCTGCAAATTTAAGTTGTTCTTTTTTTGTACCAGAGATACATTTTAAAAGACCAGAATGGGTATAGTGAAGAGTCAGTGACATCTTATTGTGCAACCCTCCGACAGCATTTGATGTCCTTGGCATTTCATTTAATATCCTCGACGGAACTGTCAACATTTCATAAGGATATATTATATATAGGGAGGGTCTCGCTTGATTGCATAGTTCCTATAACGTCTTTTCATTTTTCCAGATATGAAATCAAATCTTATTCATCCTTTTCAAACAAAACAATGATTTTTTTTAGAGCCTTAACTTGAACTTTCTTATAAATAGATTTCTGAAAATGAAAGAAAAAACAAATATTCAGCAAAATGAAAATCATATTTAGTTAGGTTCTTTCGTAAATGTATGTATAGTCAAATCAATGGAAATTAAATTTAAATAGCTATTTTATCTTTAGATTTTTGAATGATAAAAACTGTGGACTAGATTAAAAGTTGAAACCAATTTTCAAAAGGCTGAATTTTAAACTGTTCTTAGTCTTGTAATGTTATAATAATAACACAATATTGTCATAATTGCCATTATTGTTACTTCTAAAAATGTAATATACTTTCTAAAAATTGGTTTTTATCGAGCAATTTTTATAAATAGGTACTGTTAAATTAATTAATTTTACAAACTATTTTTTTTTCATTTTCAGCGAGCCATGAGCATTTTAATATTTTTTTCATTATTTGTATTTGGAGGCTACTCTTTCGCTGTAAAGTTTAAAATTAAAATATTAAAAACTAGAGGAAATACTGATGATGTTACTTTTAATTTTGGCAAAAGGTCAATCACTCTCTCTAACATTAAAACAAATGAAACTAAACGTAAACTGCTAAGTTTAATGTATACAATTTGCGGTGGTCCGCGCTCAAAAGACAGATACAGTCCTGTCCCCGTAATATATTATTTTATTTTACTAGTGATCACCATAGTTATCGATTATCAGTCGACGATAACGGGTCCGATAGAATCAGTGAGAAGAAACTCGGTGGGCTGGACTATATTTTGGTGGATTAAATTTTAATCTTAGTTCTGCTATCCCATTTCCGCGGGTTTTGGGCTAGTAATAGTTCTAAAACTCCGTGGCCCAAGCCCCTATCTGGCACTCTTCGATAATAACAGATACCTAGTCATGAATCATAAGCCACGGGCATCGCCCCACTCCCGATCTGTTCTTTGTGGCCAATGTAATATAAGATGCCATGGCATAAATATTTTATGCATAAAATACAAATGTTTGAAATTGTATAATTTTCAAAGAAAATGGAGTTATTATCAATTATTATAAAAAATATTATCAACTATTACAACATCGATGTGTGATAAGAACAAGCTGCTTTTTAAATTGGATGGTTAAAATTTAAATTATTTCAATCACTTGATAAATTAGTTAAATCTTAACATAAATATACATAGGTACCTATGGTGATTTAAAAAATATAATGCAGTATAATTTGAACTTTGTCAAAATATGCACAAATATACAATAACCTTTAAATATGCAGGAATAAACAACTCGTTTTTGTAACAAAATATTCATGACCCGTGTCAACTTTGTAGGCCACGGAAGAAAAAAAAACTTTAGCTACTAGTTTTGTGTAATTTCCTATGTATAAGTGTGGGAAAAACATTTCCAAAGAAGTTTTAACAAACATTTGTTTAAGTTTGGGATCACAAGTAAGCTCAATTAATTGATTTTCTATGTCAGACATTTTAACTGTCATTATATATGGAATGTAAAATATGGTTAGGTTGTTCAATCTTTTCATAAGTTATTTTAATTCATAATTTATAATTGCATAAATTTATTTATTTTTAACAAAATAGAACTGTCCCTAATTAAAACTGACCTAATTTTAACTCTGGTCTTAAACCAGTTTGTGTTAAATATCGATTCATCATATTTGCAATTGAAGCTTATTTGTGAGGGTATAACCAAGGTTAATTTTACAAGGTATTGAATTTGAAAAAGCTTTTAACATTTTATGTTTTGCTTCAAAGCGTATTGAAGAAGTCAATATTAAAGGCCAATTTTTAGTTAAAAGACAATGCCATAATGGGTTAGAAAGTGAAATTTTGGTTTTAGAGTACTTTGAGATACTAATAAATATAGCCGATTATGTTCAGCAACCATATTGTTTAATAAATAAGAACATTTAGGTTGAATTTTTCTCGAACAGCAAATATCAATAATTTGGTGTAACATTAAATATGATTCCAAACTTCAGTTTTAATAGGAATCAGCTCACCAACAATTAATCCAAAATTTCAAACTAAACAAAGAATCTCTGAAGATGACATAATTATATACAACCGCTATTCAAACTATTTTGGTTGGTTGCAGGTGGTGAATTTTTTTTTTCAGAGAAACCATATTTAATTAACATAATAATATGATTATTTAAACATTCTAAAATAAAATATTTGTCTTTTATTGGATGTGTAATGCGTGTCTTCCCACGTCGCCAAAACCCAATTTGCCGACACCCCAGTTCGCCGACACCCCATTTCGCCAACTATTTTTTACATGTTCCCAATTTGCCGATTCCCAATTCGACGAATATAAATATTATATAAAAAAAATAAACATTATATTATACTAGGTATCTGGTATACATTATATTATTATAAATTTATATTATAATAAAAGTCAATACAAATTAAAGTTCTTGTAAATAAAAAAGTCAATATAAATTAAAATAAAAAATTATAAACAAAAATTATTGTATGTATATATGATATTTTATTATATCTATGTAGTCGAATAATGAAATTTCTTTTGATTCCAATCTAAAATAAAGTACAAAATAACTTACTTATTAACAATCCTACGTGTAAAAATTAACCATTTTTGTACCGGTTTCGTGGGATTTTGAGTAAGTTCCTCCTTCATTAATCAAAGTTTAGAAAAAAAAACAAACATTATATAATTATAATATAGTATATCATTTTAGGGCTCGGAACATAATGCACTTAATAAGTACTATAATATATTTGATATTATATTTTTATAATTTGTACTTAAACATTACTAAATTTGTACTTACTTTCAATTTATTTCGAAAGCCACGATTAGCCAACTCAACTCCGTGTGTTGGGTGACAGTGAGGCTTCGATAATATTACGTCAGTTTTATTTTTCAAATTTTTCAAAATAGCACGACCACCGCAAATTTGTATGCATTTATAACATTCGGTTTTGTCCCGTATTCTATCCACTCGATGAATAAAATTACTGACTACTAATGATTTTTTTCTGATTTTATTTTAAACCATTCCATTTTAATTTTTAACTGGCTAACTATTAAATTTTGAACTTTACAGTACAGAACTTATCGACAACATACTGTGTTATCGCTGTCATAAAATCCGTTTTTGATAAAAATTATTGTCACCTGTCGGCGAATCGGGAAAATTGAAACTATATTTATAATTTGTCGGCAAACCAAGATGTCGGCGAAATGGGAATGATTCTAAAATATTTTAAAACTGGTATATTTGTCGGCGAACTGAGTTGTCGGCAAAGTGGGTATGAATCGTGTAATGATTAAAGCCATATCATAACATATACTATTTACAGTAAGGTGATAAATGGGAATTTCATTGAATACGCAAAGTTCACGTATACCTGTTTCAGATACATTGGCTTTTAGGACATCTAATTCATAATTTTCGGCATTTCCAAAATATTTCTAAGACATTTATAATGTGTAATAATACATTAAATAAATATAACAAAATATGTAGGTATATATTATATGGAAAAACTATTAGGTTGGTATCTAAATAAACATTATTAGGTATTATGTTATAGTATTATTATATAAAAACAAACTTCATTCAAATTATAAATAATTAAATATAATAATGGGTAACTACATTATAAAATAAAAAATAAAATAAATGTAAATACCTTTTTTTTTTTTCCGTTTGAACCGACAGCAGAGGAGGATCTGTGTGAACACTACTACTCCTAAATGTAAATACCTACGAACATAATTTTTTTAAATTATAATTTATATATATTTTAATATGATAGCAAAAGGTAAAAAGAAAATAAATATTTTAATATATTAATTAAAGGTGTAAAGAAAATAAATATTTTTATATGTTAACTATAAATGTATAAAGAAATAAATATTTTAATAATAATAAAAAATTAATTATGCCTTCGCCACTAAGTTTCGAATAATTTTGTTTTTTAAAATACATGATTTTTCATACTTTTTATGAATATTATAAAATGTTTTTTGTAAAAGTAACCATATATCCTCCGATTTGCGTGATAACATTGAAAAAGTGAAACATTTTGAAGCAAACATCAAATGCTTTTAAAGTTGTGAAAGTCATGTATTTGACAAAATATCAAAATATATCAAAATTTGTTTAAGCTCAAATATATTGTACCAATAATCAATATACATGGTTGTATTTCTGTGCCATTTTTTTAAAAGATGCTTCCATTTACAATGCTGTTTCAGTCATTTTTATGATTGAATTTTGCAAGTCTTTGATTCCATATTTTATATAAGATTTTTTCTGTTCTCGTCTCTTGTTACATTCCTCGATGAAGGAATTAGCATACTGTGTAACAAGTACATTATTATCAGATATTTTAAACCTGAAAATACAGTAATTTAATAAATGGTTAGAACTGAGCTGAATGGTATGTAATGTAATTTATAAAATGCTGATTACAGTGAATAATACTAGTACCTACCATAGAACCTACTCAGTAGGTAGGTAATTATTTTAAAATTTTGAAATGTTATCCCTTATTAGATATAAGTTATGAAGTAGATACCAACTACATACTATAATACTATACTATATTGTATTGGCTCTATTTACAAAAACATTTTTTTATGAAATTGTGAATTACAGTTTTGTATAGGCACAAACATTTAAACATTTAAACAAATCATGATGATTTAACAAGCACCTCAATATATCCATTGTAATATATTATGATGTTTGTTCAGTGTTTGAAAGTGACTGAATATTAAAATTTGTAATTATGTTCCAATAAAATAAACTAAATAATATTTTTTAGCTCTAGGAATACCTACCATTGGTTAAATTTGGTGTAGCTTTTAATTTTTCTAAAATAATTCTACTTCCATAATCTTTTACTTATTCATCGAGTATTTTAATAAGTTTTGAAGACGCTTCTTTAAATTGTATTATAAGACAACTGCTTCTATTTTGTGAAAGTCAATATCTCTCGAAAATTTAAGACAACAATCTTTATTAGGTACCTATTTTTAATTAAATATTATAATTCAGTTGATACTTTAGTGCCTGTGTCTAAAACCTTCCTAGTACCTATATTATCTAAAACCTTATAAACAAATAAAAATACTTGAATAGGTACCCAAATTTTTTTTGTTGATGTTAAGTTATTCTTAATATTATTGCTATTAATTAATAAGAAAAAGCTGTTATTTAGCTTTTAAATATCAACTGTTATTCGAATAAATTTAAGTAAATTTTAATTGTAATTAATGTAATAAATCCAGTAGTACATATTATGGTAAAGCTTAATTTAAGATACTGTAACAATAAAATATTTCAGAGTTGTCATCAAAAAACACAAACACATTAGATACAAATCTTGAAAAATCTATTGAATCAATAAAAAAAGATGAGATTAACAAAAACCAATGTTGATTTAAAAATGCTCTTTTATAAATTTGATAAACTGTCTATTAATTCTATGTATTTCTTTCTTAAATTAATGTTTGTATGTATAATTAAATTCTACCGATGGTATTTGTTGATTTTACCTATAAACTTTCTTAACTCAATAATAACTATATTTTTCAAACTAAAATAATGATTATTTTAACATATTACTATTTGTTAATGAATGAAAATTAAGCATTATTGAGTTTACTAATGAATATTCGTTCAGTGATAGAAACCTTTGTGTTTAATATTTAATGCCTTTAGCCGTTTAGAAAGTTGCTTCACGTACGAAATTTGAATGAAAATAACCGTGAAAAAATGACGTGTTCGCATTAAACATTATTATGGAGCCATTTTGATTTGTTTAAACAGTGTGTGTACCTACCCTACAGTGTAATATTATCGAACTCGATTTGTCAGGAGTCTCGACTAATAAATTATTAATTATTATTGCGGGTTTAATTTCTACAACACGATACGTGATAAAATAATAGTTTAAATCGGTGTGTGTGTGACGGTTACAATAGGTAGGTAACAAATTGCATTAGCAATAAAATCTAGTTAAGCGTAGGATTGAATTCGTATTTGTATTGAACAAGTATCAAAGCGAACCTTAATTTACATATTATTTAAAGTTATTTCAGGTGAGCTATCCAAATAAGAATTAAATAGCACTCTTTGTTTTCATATCATACGTATAGTATGTATTATCCAATATCAATACCTATAATATACCTAGCATTATCATTCATCGCTAAATATAAATCGTATGGAATTGAAAATGCTTTGAAATTTAAAGTTAAAACATCCCCCAAAAAAATTCGTAATTTTAACATTAAATATAAATAATTTTTCCATTACTAAAAAAAATACCTCCACGCCCCATGCAGGCAACAAAAATAATTGTTTATACCTAGGTACTAATAAACAGTTTTGTGAAACACAAAAAAAATATTGTTTTATACTCATGTTAATTTAAATGAAAAAATGTTCACTATAGGTACGTTGAAAATATCTATCCATTCCATGAAATTTTCTTCACATGGTGTGTGTAAAAAAGATTAACGGTAATCCACATTGTACATTTCATGAATTGATCATCGATAATACCTGTGATTTAAAAGAACTCCATCAATGCCACAACATTACTTCACAAAAAGAGCGATTTCGTTTAAAGAATGTGAATACACCAAAAATGTTTATATGGTTTACAAAGCGCTGTCGATCAAGACAATATTTATTTGAACAAATAAACAATTTAAAAATATTATTTAATCATAAACTGCAGGTTTAGATACATTTCAAGGGGTGGTTTATTTTATTTATTTATTTGATTAAATTGAATTTGATGTAAACCGATTTAAACGTATACGCTATTGTATATATATTACATTATACTTAAGTATACAATATTGTTTTCGTATAAACAGATTAGATCCAACAGGGTGGATTCATTGTTGAAAAAATATGTTTGTAGAATACACTTAGGTACGTCATGTCATGTCATAAGCAGAAATGGAAATTGTGAAATTGGATATATACAATATACATATTATATAAAATGGCATGATAAAACTATTTTATTCAAACATTATTCGTATTAACTATAAATTACCTCAGTTCGTGCGAAATTAGCATAATACATTAATCTTAAACAAGCAATCATATACCCTCCGCCATGGCATACAATATAGCCATATATGTACCTACCTTAAAAAGTGAAGCATTTTAAAATTAAACATAGGTATGAATTAATATAAATATGCGTATAAATTGTCTGCTCATAAATAACTATTAATATTCATATTTGGTACGTCAAATTAGAAGTGAAATGGGATTTTAGGAGAACATCTCTCTACAAAATATAACGACCTAAAATAATATCCTTTGAATTAAGTAATTAATAATGTGCCATAGTAGAACCCTTTAATTTCGATTTGGGAGATGAGGTTTATATTATGCACAGTGTACGATAATATACAGAATGTGCTACGAATCTATAAATTTGAAAATTATAAGGAACTATGGTAGTTGGTACTACTATAGTCTATAAGTACTTTGTAGTTATTAATATAATAAACGATATTTATGTGTTTATTTTAAACCTATAAAATATATTAAATCAATATATTATTAGATAACTCAGTATTATTTATACTTAATACATTTTCTAATAAAAATAAATTTATCTATAAAATAAAAACTAATTAACCTAAAATGGCATAAATGATGAGAATGTTGAAGTAAAAACTATGTGAAGAGTGCAGGGGGGGGGGGGTTCTGAGCTTTAATTTTGTTTACAAGGAAACAATATTTAAATGAAAAATAAATTAAGGATTTACACAAAATAATATTCTTATATTTTATTTCGCAAAATAAATTATTTCATGATTTTTTTGTTACCTACTTAAACTGACACAAGAAAGCCTTAAAAATTTTTAAGTCACACTGCACATTTCTTCTTACGGAATATCTGTTTAGCGTGTAATGTTGACCAAACAACGATTTGTCGTAACGTTAAAGACCTTTTCCTCAAACGTATTGTATAACTTGGAATAATACCTGACAATAATCATCATTCATAGCGGAAATAAAGTCTACCTAGGAGTCGTAAAATAATAATAAAATTGTTAATGTAGCGTGAAGCTATATATTCTGGACATTATAGTTTTAACAAAATAAAATGAACGCATACTGAGCAAAACTTGCATTTCAAAAATTGGTTGTGTGAAAAAAAAAGCTCAAAAATGAGTAAAAGCCATTCGTGAATGCTTTTCCAATGATGTAATTAAAGCGGCCATTGGTTTTTTAGATAAAATATCTCGTCATTAGAAATTTCAACCGATTGTGACTAACGCATGTTATGCAACTAACAAAAGTTATATTTAAAATAACATTATTTTCTATAAAATTCAATTCCGTGGTCCAACATTTTATGATAACTTCGTGTTACACTGTTACCCAAAGGTTAGGTTAGTTATATATACAACAATATTGTTATTATCAAAAAAAAATAGTTGAATCCGGATGCTTTGACGTTATATATTGGAAAATCTTCCGCCAGGAACTGAATTTAATTAATAAGATGTCATAATATATTTAATTTAACCGTTAAAGAAACACAATTGATTCGAATAATTATGTAGGTATAATATCGGTTGGCATAACATAGGCACAATGCTTGTGAAATACGTTAAAATTATTTGTATGTTCGTTGCACTTCAACAAAATAAAATGTAAAACAATGTGGCAGAGTACAGTGTCATGTGATTGGAATAAACATACGATTTAAAGAGGGCAAGCATGTGTATATGATATAGACAAAGCCTGGTGTGTATTGATTTGACGTTAATACGAATTTTTGGATTTCAATGTCTATGTAGTGGCTCCACTATAGCTCTGCAATATGATATATGAATTCCAGAATTACTGCCGGCGGCGTTCGATTGATATATTCTATTATAGTGTGTTCTATACATACACTTGTATATTATACCTATATCAACGGTAATGTGAACAGTAGGTAGGTAGGTAGGTAACCTAGGTGATAGCTTCATACCACAGTTTATTATGACTATCAGATATTGGAAAAAATATTACGTGTTTTCGTTTTTCGTTACTAATGCATTATTCCGAAACGCCTAGTGATGATAATCACTTCATCCGGATATTATGTTTATACTATAAATACTATACTTATTATGACTATACTTTCATGTTTAGTAAAAATGTATGTAAATATTAGGTATAACTAACCGAAAACGTGTCACGTTACCAACTCTTTTCGTATTCTTCTCAGATCGGAGTTAGTATTTAAACACTAATCCGCTCATCTAAACTTAAATAACATAAAAAGTTCTAGCTAATCATTCAAAATTTGAGTTTGTAAATTAAAAATTTTAGGAAGTAATTCTGCTCCGGAAGAAAAAAAAAATTGTATTTTGGTATAAAAAAAAATGTAATACCTTTAAAACCCTTTTAAATATAATATTATTTTCAAAATTATTGTTTTGCCATGAAAATTAATTATCAATAATAACAATTTCCAAAAACGTGAAAACTTTTTCAGAAAAATCTTTTTAAAACCTTGTGTGTTTTTTTATTTATTGTTATTTCTTTATTGACGAAACAAACTCCATTTACTAAACAATCTGTTTATGTTTAAAATGTGTAGTATATGCTGCAAGTTAAGATAATAACTATACTTACTTATTACAAATTATAATAAAATTAACTTCCATAGTAATTCTTATTGCCATCAGTATATTAGCAAGTGAAGATAGTAAACAAGTCTTAGAAACACAATTAATAGGACAGTTTATTAATAGGACAAAAAACTGTCCTAATTTCTAGCATATTTAGGTAGTATTAATTTGAAAATGTAATTCATTGTTTATTCCTACAAATAAGGGCAATCTGTAGAATATGGTTAAATATATTTGTAAAATTACATTATGAAAGTAACTCAGTTCTTCATTTTATTTAATGATTCTAAATTTAAATATAATAAAATACCATCGTAATCAGAATTCCCAAGACGTTCACTTTAAATTTGAGAAATAAAAAACGATTTTGAACTCCTTCGAGGTTTCGAGTTGTACAAAAATTAATAGAGTACCAAATAAGAAAAGCATATAGATACTTTGATTGAGATCTGATAAATTCAAAATACACATTTCTTATAGCATATTTTAAATTATTATAATTTGAGCACGTACCTGCGTATAATGAATACTAGATTTAAAAAAAAGCTTTATTTGTTATTCCTTCAATATGGCTATTATTATAAAATAGTTTAGAATAAAAATAATTTCTAAGCTAATAAATTAATTCACTGACTATGGAAACATTATAAGCTGATAATCAAACTAATACTAGATTTTTTATGTTACCTAAATGTTGAAAAGTTTAATTTTATGATGTCAGGACATAGACCGTTTTCATTAACACCAATTATCTAAATTATTTAAATCTTTCTGAAATGTGCAATCATAAATTGAATCTATATTTTTTTAAACAGTTAAGGTAAACAATATAATATTAGAGTGATATATAAGTTATAACCGATTGAATGTCATGTATAAATACAAAACAATGTTTTTTTAATTCGTAATAGCCGGTAGCCCCGAGGAGAACATCTTAAGGCTGAAAGAACACGGAACGAAAATATTTATATTGCGTAGTGTAGTTTTAAGAAAACGCACTACCAATATCTGTTCAGTGAAAATAATTCAATTTACTAAATTATGATGTTTTTTAATCTAGAATTGTGGGTTGAAATGACGTGACAAAATATGTGTTACCAATTTACAAATAAATTGAATTATATTATTATACGACTATATAGGTTCTTATTATAAAATTAAATACAACTGATTCTTAATAAAAATGTATTATTATTGTTTATTCAAAATACAAATCAATGATAGAATTTATTTTGAATTAGTTTATTTTTGATACATAATGAAGTTATTATAAAAATTATGTACTGGTATCCAAGTACAAAACATGAATAAATTATCCATAAAAAACTACATAGGTAAAATATTTCTATACAAAAATGTCTTTATTACTCGTCTACTTAAACTACAATAATGTTATCATTCAACCATTACAATGGGTTTCAAATACAACAATAACTAATCAATACTGTATATAGGTATAGTTAATTTAGTATAATAATACGCATTTTTTATAGTCTAACACAAAGATAACAGTTTTAAATTCACATTATATTGTCATTAAACTTCAAGGAATATTTCGAAACAAATAATAGAGATCTTTTAGATTAAGTTTAAAAAAAAGGAAGTCGTTCTGCTATTTTTAGGTTTCGAATGTAGGTACTATAGATATTATTATTAACTATTTAATATAATAGATATAATAGATTCAATTAGCTACCATAAACCACTCTTAAAGTTGAAGATTGAATCATTTTGCCTGCTCCAAAACGAGATGTCATCACTCATCAGACACACAAAAAAAACGGAGAAGTCGCTATGCTGTATAGACGTAGATATTGTAAAAAATATTGTGTATATTATCATCATTGAGTAGGTCACTGTGTAATGAATGTGTTATTTAATTACATACAAAAAGCGATTAAGAGCGGAGATGCTTTGTCATCCTATACTTCTAAGGATACTTCAAAATGTATTGATATTATTACTAGTAATTTATTCTGCGATTAGTAGTACCTAGTGTACGTTATTGAACCAAGTTTTATCAAAAGCATCACATAGATTTATTATATACTGTTAGTTATTAACTATGGCATAATATAATATCATAAATTATTGACTATTATTATTAACTTATACTAATATGACATTTTTTTGATTCAAGTAAGTACATAATAATAATTAAAATCGTTATTTTTCGTTAAGATATCCAATATTTTAAAAATTGTAACTTCTAAAAAAATGAGCATATTATGATGTAACATGTATATTCTTAGAATATTTTAACACCAACCTATAGTATGAACCACTATGTATTAAATTTTCAAACTTGAGCTATTAAAATTAAAAATCTTAAGAAATTTTAACATTTAATTAGGAAATAAATTGCAAATGTTCGTGTTTTTGACGAATTTTGTTCAAACGCCTATAAAGAAAAATGTATCTATAGATATTCGATATTTTTAAATTGCTAAAACTAAAACTTATGAAGAACCTTGTATTCAGTTGTCAAGCTTTCTAACTGACAATAATATTGTTTTATCAACATTTATGGAAAAAATTGGAAATGTTGAATTACCTACTACCTATAAATAACTTAAAACAAGTCTAAATATTTTGAAAAATATTTTTAAGACAAATCACTGCGTATAGAAATTTTAATTTAAGTAGTAATGGAAAGTTTCCAGTTTCTTTAAATTATAATAAAATAACAAAAAACGTAAAAAAAAAAAATGGTTATTGTATATTTGTTTAAAATCTTTAAATATCCAATATCGATGTATTGTAATACAATGTATCGTATGTTACGCAGATTAAGCCATACTTTTTTTTTATTTCATAATCTTATGAGAAATATTGTATCAAATTTCTAGCATTAGGTATAAAAATGTATAATTTACCTATACATTTTCAACTGCTACAACATAATTTGCAAATTATATTTTCATGATTTTGACAAATTTTGTTAAAATTTGTTCTTCAAACGTCTATCAAAAAATTGTGTTTTCGATATTTTTAATTGTTAGTGGAAGAACTAACGTGGAACTTACAATCAAACTTTTTATCATAAATCAAAAAACTACTTCAAATGTCTATAAACAACATAAAATGTACCAAAATATTTTGAAAATCCTAAAATAAATATTCGGTGGAAATGTCATGTCTACTACAGTTGTTCATAATTTTACGAATTACATTGAAAATACAAAGTCGATTTTGTTGAAAACTAGCTTGGCGTAAATATTACATATTTCCTGTTATTTGGTCTTGGGTTTTCCCGATTATTATGAAAAGTACTAGGAATTTTTAGTTAAAAATAAAGTACCAAATAGATAGGTACAACTTGCTTCCAGAAACCACCCCCGTAGTTATACTTTTCCTAAAAATTACGACAGTCACACTAAAAAACATGTCGTTGTAGAACGTCACCCCGTTCAGAATCTAAAAACAAACAATAATTAATAAACACAAACACACATCATTGTAAAATCAATACATTTATCGCACCACTCAGAATTTAATATATTTTTTTTAAACTAATTATTTGTTTAAAGCGCATGACTGAGACGGAATATTTTATATTTTGACAGTATTAACTACCGCTACTTATTTTAAATTGTTTTTTCGTTCAAGAAGTGATTTAAAATGTAAAATATTTACGGTTTTTCTGAATATCTGCAATTGACAGTTGTTCACAATTTTCATAGTTAGACGGACATCAAGATAAAAGTATATAATATTTTATATAATTTCTGTTTATAATCAATTTAAAATGTCAAAAATTAACTGTCATAATTTTGTTCATATATAGTCTGAATGTCTTATATAACATGACGATGACATAGGTATGTTAGGTTAGGTACATTTCGATAATAATGTAGCTACGAATTTAATCAAATATACTGACCATAGGGCCAACTCAGAGCAGTGGTCTTCTATACGCATCTGGCTAATTATATACATTTAAAATTAAACTTTAACTTGAATTCTAAAATGTATACAAAAAAGTTGCGTAAATATTCAAATTCCAAGAAGTTTATAAAAAATTATTGACAATAAATATATTTAATTCGAGTCTCGATAATTGCAATTGAGGTCAACGTGGGTACAACGTTAATGTAATAATGCCTAAATTGGAAAACTGCATATTATAATCAAATATAATGAAACTAAAACTTCTAAGAGCGTATAAATACCGTTAATAATTTCATATCTACGATACATATACTGTTTTAAATCCGTTGCTTAATTTTTGTTGACGACTGTATTTCCGATACACGTGTGCAAAAAGACGATGGAATTTTTCATTCATGAAATTTGATACTTTTTTTTGCACATTCATTCACATATACAAATGAACAAACACTCGAAATTAAATCAAACGAAACTGTGTTGAAAAACATTTAAATTTTATTGTTAATGAAACACAAATTCGTAGATATTATATTTTAAAATCAGGCGTCAGTAGGTATCTTTAATTGGAGTAGGAACCTACTTTATAGAGATAAACAGTTTATAAAACAGCGAAAATCGACATTTAAAAAATACCTTCGAATACAATAAAAAATATATACTTAGGTACTTGGAATATTATATACTATGCATTGTGCAGTAATAGGCCTAGCGATGTAAAAATACGTACCGTATTTTATTTATTGTTTATATCTACCTTATATTAAACGTAGATATATTAAATTATAGTAGGTATCGTTAATTTTTGTTTAATATTCAAACTTAATTTATTTTAGAAGTTATACAAATTACATAAACATTGTTCATTTGAATGGAAATGCACTAACATTTAATAATGAAAAAAATTAATAAGACTTGACATCGGTAAATATTTAGATAGGTACAGTTACTTCATCTTCAAATTAACAAGAAATCAGAAATTCAATTCATTAACAAAAAAGTTGATGATGATAATTAACCAAGTTGAAGATAAAATATATCAATCAATTAGAACCACAAAGTCTTATGATGTAACGAATAACAGTTTTAACAAACAACTCATAGCACTTAAATATTGGATATAAATAATAAAAATAATAATTATATTATATTATATTATACCGGTCGTATACATTTGGTTATCACTACCTCGGTCTGCTAGTTCTATTTTAACTCTATAACTCAAATACATTTAACCAATCACGAATGTTAAGTTTTAATTTTGAAGCTATGGTAGATACGGGAAATTTTACGCAAAATCGGTTTTTGACAGAATTAGTTTAGGTTTTTGGTGTTACTCTTAAAAAAGATTACATACATGCAATTTTACAACATTAAATACATACAATTTTCTAGTTTTATTAGTTTTTTTAAAATTATTTTCGAACAAATATTTTACGATAGGTAAAAACTTGAAAATGTAATACAACGTTCCTCATAAGTTGTTGTTACTGAAAATTAAAAAGAAAATTGAGGTAAATCCACTTTAATTTGTTATGAGTATCTTAAGTTAAAATGTTCACAAAATTTATTGAAATCACGAATATTGCAAATTATTTCGAGTTAGGAATTCATATATTCCCCTTAAGTTTTCTATATTAACATAAAAAAGACTTAAAAATTCAAATTAAATTTCTACGAGCCTTTGAAGTTATACATTGGATATTTACCCGTAAATTAACAAATTCTCATACAACGATTTTCTAATTTTGTTGTTATTCAAAAATTAATAACCGTAAATACTTGAAAGCTACATCAAACGTCGTTAATTTACTATACTTCATAACATTTTCAATTTGTTTCGTTTTTTTTCTATAAATGTCAATAAAATTGTATTCGTTAGTTCAAAAAGCTTGACAATTTAGTACAAGGCTCCTGATATATTATTTCGACAGCAGTTGAAAAATATTAAAAATAAATAGTCATTAGTCACGTTTATTTAAAGTTAAAATTTTGAGGAAATTTACAAATTATCTAGTAATTCAACATTTATAAAATGTTAGTTTTGTATACCTAAGGATTAAAAATGTAAAACAAGGTTCCGCGGAAGTAGTTCATTTTGTAATCCAAAAATATATAAACGCAGTTTATTTTTTATAGTTATTTTAAGTTCAAACTTGTACGAAATTACATATTAATTACCTAACCAAGAATAACGATTTTAGTTATTTTGTTGTAATTTAAAAATAGTATTCGGGGGTGAAAATTGTCAAGTATATTATTATATAGGTTTAAATATTGAAATACGATAATACGCAAATAATATTGACTTAATAACAGCGTATAATATAAAATATCCTATGCTGACAATCCGTCTTCGCTCAGAATCGTTTTTCGTATACAATGGTATTATATGATTGAATTCACCATCTATTACAGTGATCCACTTGAAATCTATACTGTACAGTGTACAGCATAGTGACATACCCACTTACCCTCTTTTTTATTTTTATAAAATATAGGTGTCAATTTTTCACTTGATTCAATTTAGTCTTTTGAACATTTTCTCTGCCGACTTTTCGATGTGTACTGATTTCAGCTTAGCCAGTCCGATCACTCTCTGAAGCCTTTCAAATGTCCATTTTAAAACAGGAAGACCACCTACTTGACTTAGTAATCCATTATTTCACCCTACCGATCCATGCGTCATTGATTAGACAATCAATATTCGTTCGTTGCAATAGCAGTTTCCATAGTTTATGTGTTTATTTTGGATTTCGTCTCGTTCTTAACATACGTCTTCCTACAAAATTGTCTTTGAAATAGTCGACCACTCGCATGGTTAGGTTAGGTCAGCAAATATTCAAGTAGTTCATCAAAGGCTTGGGTAATGTCATCGAAAAATATACATTTTTAACTTCAGTACGAATTCTGAGAACTGAATGTCGGTCACTATTCGGTGTGAATGGTTGATTCCTCTTTCAACCTCTATTTAGATGATAAGCCGTTTAATATAATACGTAGGTAATTACCAAGTGTTATATTATAGCCCTTGTCATACCCCTTTAAAAAAAACCTTTTCAACCTAAAATATCTTATTTAAAAATAAACATAGGTAATTATCAATAATAATAAAAATAATGAATACTTATGTACTTTCTTAAATAAATGTATTTTAAGGGACTAAATTACTTATAGTAATGCGTATTAATACAAATACCATACTTTTTTATATAACAGAAAACTTTATAAATGCCTTATTAGAATTAATTTTATTGAATCTCATACTCTATCTCAAAATAAATATGGATTATAATACACTATATGTTTATACTTTACTTTAATTTAGTAGGTATATTTGGTAATATTAAAAATAAATAGGTACCCACTAATAAGTTACTAATTTTTTCTATGTATTATTCGACGTGAAATCAAAATCTTTCTCAAATTATGAAATAAATGAAATACACATAATTATACTAATATTTTATGATAAATAAAAATATTCAACTGATAATATGTTAGATCGTGTTTTTTATACGCTGGCATTTGGGGTAACTAATGTGACGTGGAATTCTAGGTGGTTCCGCATTCTCGTACCTCATGGCTGGTTTACTTATACCATAAATATTAAATTTGTATTGCACCGTCCGGGACACTGCGTATTCGTACATTCGATTATTTAACGACATGACAAGAAAACAGCTTTACCAATATTATTGGGAATTTACCAATATTTTTATCACTAAGCAGCTATGTAGTTGTGACGAAGTCCACGACTTACACGAGTCCTACAAGTGAGAATGGAAAATGTGGGGTACTGGGGTGCTAGACAAGGTCTGACTGAGTTTCACTTAATGGGATTGCTTACCCGTATTTTGTTGTTGCTACCTTTTATAATGGTGTGAACGCGTGGGCAATAGGTTAAGGCTTTACTTTATTATGAACGGAGGTCAGACAAAAATAAAGACGTTGATTATAATAACTTATCATTTGATGTATAGTGTTCTATACGTATAAAAATATATGACTACCTGTATTATATTAGCTTGCATAAGTAATCATAATCTACGTTTAGGTACTTAAATAACAGTTTTTTTCATTTATTAAATATATTATTTACTACAATAACAACCTACATATTATACATAACAAAGCATGTAGACTTACTACAAATTCGAAAAAAATATTGATAGCAGCAATATACGATGTTTATCTATCAGAACCTAAAACTATATTACAAATAATTTACTATTCACATAATATTGTACCGAAGTGAAAAATATAAATTACTGCCTTCTACAACAATTAATGTGTATTGTGTGCTCCTACAAGTCATTTTTTTAGCGAAAGCATTTAAACAGTAAATACACAGCAAAACTATCTTTTTAATAAATAATTTTTATTTACTTCATTGAGCTCTGTTATATTTTGTATACTACAGAAGAACAAAACACCGTTATGAGATTTTTTTTTAGGTTGCTTCAATCCACAAGTACCCAAAAATATTTAGTGTTCTATTATTTTAATAACACGAACTAGTTTCAGATTATATTATTATTAATGTTGGTCTGTCTCTGTCATTTGAATACTTTTGAACCTTAGAATGCGGCTGTTTGTAAACCAAAATAATTTATGGTTAAAGCAAGACAAAACATATTGAAACAAAGGTTGACAGTAAAGCTCGATAAAGGTCAAAAAAAGGTTTTTTAAGCGTGACATATACTCCTAAAATCGATTTTAAACGAATCCATACAACGAATATAATCTTTCTAAACAGGTACCGAAAAAACGCACACGTTGAATAAATTATTGTTGCTTTCAGTAAATTTGAAATTACCTTCATTATCATTTCCAACAACTATAAAAGGCACTGTAAAACGACTTTTCAATAACCAAAAAGATATTAAATTTGTGATGTTGTTTACAATTTTTTTGTGAATTATGTTGCGGATAGAAATTTATTAGGTACCTAATTCTAAATTCTAAAATACATTTATATCATGATACCTATAGTAAAAATAAAAGATGTGTATTATATACAGAGTGTAAAATATAGTTGACAAATAAAAAACGAAAATTGACACTAGTTAAATTCATGAAAAAAATTATGAAAATTATATGGATGATAAATAATTTAAGGCATATTTTGTCTGAAAATTCGCGAAAAGAATATTTTGAAAAAATTTATTAGGTACCTACGTTACAAATTAAATTAGGTAAAAAAAAAATCCAAAAAATATTGATTTTTTAAAAAAATTAAAAATGTAAGCTACTTGACTTAAGTAAACGTTTTACCATCAAAATTTTTCAAAAAATTTGGTTATAAATCGGTTATTTTCAATTATTACAAAACAATTTTATTACATTTTAAATTTTTATTTTCAATAATAAGAATAAAAAAAAAAAAAGGTTATAATGTGTTTGAAATACAAACATTTATAAATCATATATTATTTAAAAAAAAATACTATTAATTAGAACAAAGTACCTATTATTTAATTAGTCGTGTCATTCTGTTACACCTTGTTTATATAATATTATACAAGCGTTATGGCTTAAGCTATAATATGACAAATGCGTTAAGTACTTGGGAATATTTAATTGTATAGGGTTGTTATATTTAACTTGTTTATAAGAGTCACATCTCTTATATTTTTTTTAATTAATCAATTAATGCTGTGTATATTTTTCACAAGTATGAAATATATATTGTTATAAGGTATCTTTAAAAATATTATTTTGAGGTAATTATTAACCATGGTAAAATATTACTAGTGGATTAGTTGAATATGAATAAGGTAAAATTATAAAAAACTAGGTACCTAAATATTTTTTTTTATTTAAAAAAAGATGATTTAACTTACCTTGGAAGGAATCTTGTATTCAATTTTCAAGGTTTTTACCCAAAAACAAAAATGTTATCATGAATCAAAAATAAAATAGTATAATAAATATTTTAAATATCTACAAATAGCACTAGAAGAGTCAAAATGATGTCATGTTTAATGAATGCTAGTAAAAATATTTTGTAAAATGTCAAATTTCTACGGTAATTTAATTTTCAATGACACAAAAAACAAAATTATAATTAAGTCATCAATTGGTAAAAATTGCCAATTTTCATTAATTTTGTTTCCCGATTATTTTTAAAGTACAATTTGCAATTTATTATATGACTTCATTAAAGTACTGACTAAATCTGATTTTTTACCAGAAACCACCCTTGAAGTTGAAGATCTAAGCATTTTCCTACTATAAAACGTAATTAACTCTAACTCTCATAAAAAAAAACATTTTTTTAAAACAAAAAATACTTCGCGTGTGGCAGAATTTTTAATCATGTACATATTTTAATACTATATAATCTCTAATAATATCTACCTACCTATTATAATGATTGTAACTTTGCAGTATTCTACTAAGAAAGAGAATTTAATAAACTTTAATTAAATACGTCTTGTGGCGAGAAAACCGACAAAATAAACACCATCGGGGTACGCAATATTATTATAACGACGCATTTTGTTGTATTTTGTTTCCAGAGCGCGGACGCGGCGGCTAGCGTATTGATGGCACCCGTCCGCCGCGATGCTGCCAGTATCCATACAGATGCGCATCCTGTGGACGTTGGCGATGGGCACCGTGTTCGTGGTGCTGTTGCAATACCAGACGTCCGGCGCCTGGTCGCAGCAACAGGGCCAGCCGGCGGCCCGCCCCGACCTGGTGGCCGAGGACCTGGTGTCGATGGCGCTGTCCAAGGTGGTGGTGGACGAGAGCGCCGGCGTGTCCCGGGACCTGCTGATGGGCATCTCCCGGCAGATAGCCCGGTACGTGGTGTACAGTGCCAGTTGCACCGGCGCCGGTGCCTTCGGTAACGGCGTCAGCGGTGGTGGCTATGGCGGCGGCCCCGGGGTGGCCGCCCTCGAACCGAGCACCGTTTACGTAATCACGCCCACGTACCGGCGGCCCGAACAGGTGGCCGACCTCACCAGGCTGGCACAGACGCTCATGCTGGTCAGAGACATACACTGGCTGGTCGTCGAGGACTCGCACGTCAAATCGCCGCACCTCGCCGTCCTGCTGCAGTCGTTCGGTCTTAGATACGACCATTTGATCGGTAAGACGTTTGTTTTTATAATAATAATTTATTATAATTTAATATAGTTTGTCCGTTTGTTTTCTTTGTTCGCTAATGCTTAAACTGTTGGTCCGTCAATGTTTTGTTTATTTTTTCGAAATTCCAGTTTATTAAAATCGAAAATGTGTGTAACTTAATATAGGTACCCAGATATAGTATAGTTTAACGAAAGTTTTAAAGAGAACACTCATAGTCATAAATCATATAAAACAATTTTTCAGACCAATAATTTAGATATTAAACGTGTTACTTTCTGTACAAGACTAGGTAATAACAAAGAAGTAATTTCATTACTATTTGTTTCTTTTTCACCGAATTACTGAATAGTGTTACCTTTTAAGGTTTTATAAGCTAGTTTAACATTAAAACTTTTCATTTTAATAATCAACATTGGCTTATTTTTAATTTATAATAATATTATGCACATGCACGAAATTTCCTGCTATATAGTTCCTGCCATTGATGATGATACGGTGATACGGTGATAAAGTTTCGTATCGGATTAAAAAATAATACTAATAAAATGAAAAAAGTGCATTTACATTAGTCACTTTCTGTCTATATTATTATGAAATAGTTGTAATTCATTCATTCTATCAGGTTAGGATAAATGTTGGATGGATTAGGTATCTCTTATAAACTATTATCTCAAAATTAAAATTGAATTACAATTTGAAAAAGTAATTAATAAATTATCGTAGTCAGAATACCCGAATTAAAATAAAGAAATTTAATTCATATTTTTTTTATCAAAAGACTGTCATATAAATTATGTAGGTACATAGGTACTTTCTCTCGCATAATCCCATAAAATCTTATTTTTTTAAATTAATTGCTATAATATTCCCAATTAAAATTGTATAGACCACAACCAATCATACTAAATATTTTTAAATTAGATTATTCATCGTCATAAATTAAAACAATATGTAGGTATCGTGCTATTTGAAAATATAATAAATTTGTATTAAATATGTACCTATTGTATATAAATTAAGTCAACTATTTAACGTGGTAATTTATGGTCTTTCAAATGTATAGACAAACAATACCTAACACTTATACTGTCTGAAAGGTAATTGCATTCTTTAACAGATTATTTATTTATTAAGTAGGTATAGGTAGTTGATGTAACTATTACTGGGAAAAAGCGACTCAGTAGAAAAAACCCATATAATGTGCGTACGACGTTTTCAAACACATAGAGTGTATGTAGTTTAGTGTTCCGCGGAGTTGACGATTTCCCGCTAAACATGGACGATAAAAACTATTTTTTTATCACAGCACGTAATTACGAACAATGAGGTAACGATAGTATAATTGATAGGTACATAATGGTGGGCACACCCTGTATAACATGACTGCTTATCCCATAGATTACGTTTAATGCTTTTTAAACGAACGAAAGCATTTACACATATCACAACACTGTTCTTTGTCCTTGATAGCAATGATGCTGATTTTTATCATACCGTGTTTGTATATTATTCTTCAATGGGTTATTTAGGTACACAAACACCTGGATCCGAGTAAAGAGTAGATCCCCACATCTTGAAGTGTACACAAGAATTCGTAATATACATATGAACTACTTTGAGTATTATATCATACAGCAAAGTTGCTTAAAACTATAAGCAAGGCTGTGCATTTAATGCACTATAAAATATTAAAAAATGCATTTAAAATGTCAAAAAAAATGCAATAAAATGTGCACTTAAAATTTAAAAATGCATTAAAAACGCCAAAAATTATTGTATAAAATGTACTTAAAATGGTTTTTAATTTAATTTAATATTTATTTTGATATTAGTATATTATATGCATAAAAATGAATTTATTTAATAAAAAAAAAATTCTTAAAAGTAGGTAGATTTAATTAAAAAAGGTAAAAATTCCCGCTGGTTCATATCTATTTTTGGTTTCCTAATTGTTTTGAAAATTACTGGGAATTATTTACTAAAAGTAAATAAAACCTTCGTTACATAACCTGTGTCTTGAAATACAAAAAAAAACTCAACTCTGCACATTATAATTATTATTATATTGACTCTAAACGAGTTTGATCTAACATCATCATTCATATTATTTACTATATCTATATACCTTCCAGTTACCGGCCTTGTTATATAGGAGCACTGCTTATTGTTATAAAAACAATACTAATTTAGATGCTTAGCTCGACAGGCGTCGTTTTATATTAACGTTGTCGAAAGGCAGGTACATAATTTTTTTTCTAGCTATTGAGTCGTAACGTCATGAAAAAAAAAAGATTTGTAAAGTAAATAATAAAATAGTGATGAATGAGTAACTTATACCTCTTGTCCCCCGCTAAAACGGTATTGTAAGTTTGTAAACAATCTGTAAAACACTCGTTGGCGGTGATATAAAACAAATGTGCATACACGTGACTACGATAATAATAATAATTATTATTATTAGTTATACCACCGAAACGCTTTAGACACGTGTTGTTATAGCTACCCACTTAACACTGGAAATTGTCAAAGCGGAAAAATAATTAATAATATATTATTATATAATTACATATTATTGTTTAAATATGCACTGTACGAACAACACTCGTTTGGTGTACATATACCTACCCACGTCCATCATATTTATCTGCACAAAATATAATATTGCTGTCGGTTTTACAATTATCTAAGCTGGAAACGCCTACGCTCATGTGCAACCGACAAAATTAAAACTACGTGTATATCTTTATGTCATTCCGATTAACACAAACCGCCGGTTGTTAAATAATAATAATAAAAAAAAAATGTATAATTATTATTACAATATTAATAAAGAAATGAAACGTAAAGAAGCGAGTAAGCGACTTACTCGTAAAATCAATTAATGTAACTTTGGTAGCAGCTCAACTATACAATATTATGCTACCTATTATACCGAAATTAGTTGCATGAATATTTGAAATATTTTTGTGTAGCTACCAGTGGTAAATTTAGGAGGGGGCGAAAGGGGCAAATGCCTCAAACTCAAATTTTTGTGGGTAGCAAAAAATATAACTTGTGTTTATGATTTTTTTTAACTTTTATTTCTTATACCTTTCTGGTATTGTTATGTATTTTAAATAGGGGAAGGCGGGGCAGAACCGTACTATTAACTTCTAGACATTGTAGAACTTACAAAATTTGAAATTTGATTGCATAAATATATCACAAATATTGTCAGCTTCAATAATATTGAAGCATTTTCAAAAAATCTTAACTTGAACCTCATAGGTGGGGTAAAACCGTATAAGTCTTGGTGCAAAACCGTATTGATGGCTTTATGATCTAAAACAGTAGAAATATAATAGGCACACTTGCAACACATTTTAATATCCCCCCTTCCCCAGTAAAAAATCCTGAGTAAAGTATTTTGCATTTATATATTAAAACAAAATAAAATATAACTCATCAATACACATATTACTCTCATTTTATTATGAAAACAATTTTGTAGGGTAGTTCTGTAACATTATATAACAAATTTTTTATGTACAATTTTAACCAAACATGTTAAACTATTCATGTAAGTAACAAAATAATAAAAATAAAATAAACATAGAACTGAATAATCTAATAATACTTAATACCTATGTTATAAAAATAAGATAAATAGGAAACCTACCAACCAACATTTAAAACAAAACAAAATAATTATATACGAGGAACATTTTAATTTCTTTGTGAAATAAAATAGGTTCTTACTTATTGAACACATCTAATAGTTTAACATTACATTTTTAAATATAAGTTAATAATAATAATTATATAAAAGGAACATAGTAATTTCTTTATGAGATAATATAGGTTCTTACTTGTTGAACACATTTAATAGTTTAACAATAGGTACATTAATTGTTCTGTAATTAGAACAAAATTAAATTGAGAATACAATATTATTAACTATTGGTAACTTATTTTTTACAGTTATCACAGATGTATGTTTTCAAATTTTCAACATTACCACATAACTCATGTAACCAATTTTCACAAGTTGTGCATTTGATCAATTTTTCCCCATTTGTATTTGTTGTGTATAACTCACTACAATATAGGCACACCAACATCATCTTTGGAACATCATCTGTGGCACGTTTTTTCAATGCTTTTATAGTATGACAAACAGTTTTGTTTTCAAAAAGACTTCTTTTGAACGGTACACTTAATAATATAACAATGTATAAAACGTTGGGGCAATTCCGTATAGCATACGTTTTTGCCCCTACGGTTTTGCCCCACAGTAGGTGGCTTCAAATTAACAGCAATTAACTAAAAAGTATAAGCAACATTCCTCCAAATCATATCATAAAATAATCTGTACTTACTTTTCCGTAATTTGATACAGTTTTTTTTCACATCAAATAAATATAAGCATAAAAGTTTTTATATGAAAGAAAAATAGTGACTATACATATTTTGTGATAACAAGAATTTGAGCGGGAATTTATTACAAATTAAGTTAATAGTTATTGATAACAATAACAATAACGGCCATGGACAAATAAACATTAATATTTTTTTTCTATCTTGACTCATATTGTTCAAAAAAATTTGTTCCTTAATGTAAAATCTAAGTAATGCTTTATAATTTTTATTTTAAACACTGGACATCTACTACTCCCCTCTTCCGTTCAAAAAATGCAAAAGATTGTATAAGTCCATGGGTGAATAATTTCTAAAATTGGACCTGGTTACCCATTTAATTTAAATTTTAATATTTATTCAATGATTCGTTATTTTAAAGTTTAAACTTCAATAACTAAAATTTATTTGTAAATATTTTCGTTTACCTGATTATAACCAGTGGGTTAAAATATTTAATATATATTTTTTAATTGTATTATGGTCGATCAAATTCAACTACTATAACAATGATAATGTTACGAAATCATAAAGTGCGAGCTGGTTAGTTTCACGGGACATAAATATTGTTTATTTAATAAAATTACTTACTTGGCGGTTTCCATTAGGTATATAATAACCTCTGAATTAGCAAATTGTTTAACAAATGCATAGGTACATACTACGTACTACCTGGCACAGGTCAATTTTTAATATTACGCGCAAATTTAAAATATTTTATTTCATACATTTCAAACATATTTTCAATCGATTAATTTCAAATTTGGTCTTTGTTCTTAACGTATACCTAATCAATCATACATATTTTATCAATAATTCAAAAAACATCCGAAAAAAATCAAACTTTGAAATGTATATTAATAAATAGCCAATGATCATTATTAGGTTATGATCGTAATAAAATATTATGCCGATATCGTCTGAAAATAAAATAGGTAGATATAATCATAGGGAACATATATAGCAGGTATTTACCAGTAATCAATGATATACCTAATGTTATTGTTGCGTTAATAATTTTTTTCAAAACATCGCATCGCTAAACATTATTGACGTTCATGTTAAATGCGTCATAATATTATTATATTAGATATAAGTAAAATTTAATTAAAGTTGAATAAAAAAAAAGAACTGTTTTGGTAAATCGATGAGCATATTTTATTATCATAATATTGAAAAACATGAAAACAAAAAATTAATGAAATAACCAATAAATATTAAAAATGTAATTTAAATTTCTAGAGGTACCTTTTGCATACCAAATTTCACGAATACTTCTTTCTAATCGATTTGTTGGAATACAAATTAAAAAACAAAATACATTTTCGATAATAAATGCGACGACCTCGATCTATAGGAATATATACACGCATAGTTTATATAGTATATACATAATACACTTGCTTGTCGTCGAGTATTATTATCGTAACGATTTGATGTATGACAATGACGGATATTCACAGGAAAAAACAATGTAGTCGCGTAGTCTGGGAACTTGGCAAAACCCATCAATTTTCTAAAAATCGTTACAGCATATATTATACGACTTCAGTAAACATATAATACTTATGAGCATATGACAGAATTTGTGACGTTAAATGTGTTGGTTTTATTGTCATTACAAATTACATTTTCGGATTGATATATTATAATCACACGATAACTTGTTGGTACTTATACCATGATGCGGGGTATCTACTTTCCGACTAATTTTGTGTTTGTCCTAAACATTAATTATTTATCGACCTTGTCGAAAACGCATAAAATTAAATTGTATTTTTAATGTACAAAACTGTGAGCGGATGATCCTATATTCCTTTTTCCTACCTAAGTTTATAAATATAAAATAATCTCCCGACAAACTAGGAGTATCGATCATAGTACACGATTCGACAGTCATCTATTGACTATTTGATAATGTTATTGTTTTTTTTTTTTTGCTCAATCAACAAATTCTAGAATTGTCGAGTACCAACTTACCAGCTATTGCTTGGCGAATGAAACAGTGGCTTAGCTTTAAATTATTATAGTCGTGGACACTGGTCTGCCAATAATATACGTACCTATTATATGTGTTATACTTTTGTATTACCTAGAGATTATGTAGGTAGTAGGTACCTACGTTGTTGGGGAATATAATATGTATGCCTACCTATGAATGCATGATATAATGAATCCATAACCAAAATTTGTCTTAATGGGACGTTTGTAATTTGCGACAAAAACAGGCAAATTAAAAAAATATATATGTATGTATAATTTGCTGCACATCTAAAAATTAATTTTTGTCATTTGCACCACTTTGAAATAACTAAAGAATTTTTTTTTTAACAGATTAATATATTATATTTTTAATCATTGATCAATCAAGTTAATTTTAATAGTTACATTTCTAGAAAATTATTTAAACAAACACACATAAAGTATCTATAACATAAAATTTCGGTTAGTAATACATAATACCTACGTATAAAAATCAGTAATAGTATAATTATTCATTGTCCAATAAATTGTTTTTCATGTTATTAATGTTTTATATGCCTAAAACAAATATATTTTTGAGACTACTTATAATATTTACTATACCTAGCTTACTCACCTTTTTTTATACTTTTAACTTTAAGACAAAACTAAGATTTCATACCAAATTCCTTTCGTCTCCTCATATTTATTGACATTTATCAGCTGGTAAATTCCAGAAATTGAAGTTGGTAGTGTCACGCAGATTACATATTCCATTTCGTTTTCTGTGGTACCAAAATTAATTTTTAGACGTGGCGCAAAGTACATGTTATATTGTTATATTTCAGTGAAAGTTACATACGCATTTTAATGTATACCTATTGGTGGCACAAGTTACAAGTAATACAATTGGCGCAAAATATCATCTCCCAAATAATGTTTCATGTAACAACGAAACGTATGTAATGATAAAATATCGAAACAGATCTTCATCAATTCCCCAATAATAAGATAATCAATTCAGTCATAACTCATAAATATTTACTTAAGGATTATATAAAAATCAACCGAGTTGAATATATTTACGTGCATGAGTAAAAATAATAAGCACATAATGTGTTTTACACATAATGCATCCGGTTTAAATTTAATGAAAAATTATAATAATAATCCCATTGAAAATGAATACATTTAAAATGTATATAACTGGCTCTAGGTCTTCATTCTTATCCCTATACCAATTACCAACAATGCATTATAATTTTTTTTCAACTAAAATATACTTCTAATAAAATTAGATTAAACATTTATGTTTAAATATTTTGTCGGTGGTTATTTTTATATTTCAGTTCTTCGTTATCGATAGCTATCACAAATAGTTAACATGTTCTTTTATAAAAAATAAAATGAACATTCTAAATATTACCAAAATTAAACAACGCATATAGAAGAACTTTATCTGTGTCGTGTTTTTATTATTTACATAACATAAATACAATTTAAGTTATCAGTTTGAGAACATTATGTTTTTTCATTTAATTATTAAACACTATTCGTTAGTGCTATCAAAAAAATGAAAACACTACGATACAGATAAAGTTATTCCCTATGCATTGTGGAATTTTGGTAATTACAAATATACAAATATAGAGGGAGTAGATTTGTCCCATGCAAAACCGTTTTTGCTATATTGAACATTTGTAAGTCAAGAGACAACACAATATGTGGGTGTGACGTCCTCTTAATCATGATTGTAATTTTTTTAGAGCCTTGTAAAGGGTTACGGTCAAAACCATTTTAGCAAATCTCTCAATATTCAAAAATAGTCCAAAAATGGTTGCATTTTAATTTTACATTTTAGCTACCTACATATGTTTAAATGTTTTTGGTTCGATTTTTCAACGACTTTACTTCTATATTTTAAGCTCTTAACGTTCATTTTGGATTGAAAATAGTTATTGTGTCCTAACCTTTCGAATTAAATTCCAAATAAAAATACGACATTTTCAGAGTGACATAAGTACGCAACCTACATCGGTAAAAAATGTATAATTATAAATTAATGGATTTTGAAAGTTTTTCACTGTGTAAACGTGCTGTTTTGCTGTGACGCAATTAATTTTTGACGTTTTGCATTGGAGCTAATAGCTCGACAATAACGCTATAAGTTTCTGGAATATTTTATTTCTAAAATAGGTAGCTAGTCCTTTTAATGATATAACGTGCTTTTGTCTCACTCTTCTAATGTGCTAGTTATGAGTAAGCAATGTCTACATAATATATTATTATATGCATAAAATAAATGAACAATTCGCAAGTAGAAATGCTGCTGATTGTTTTAGATTACATACAACTAGGTAGTATAAGTATAAAATGACATACAACAATAATAAATATAATAATATCATACTTACTATATTATTATTATTATTATACTTTTAAAACTTTACCTGAAAAGTTTCAGTTATTATTATTAACGCAGCGTTCATCATTCTTTCCATTTCCCGCAAAATATAACCTCATATTATATAACTCACTTTACACCTTGTTAAAATAATATTACAATCTCTTCATTGAATGCATTAGGTATATAGACTTTCAGAAAAAAAATAGCGGGTACGTGGATGTCGCTCTGCTGTACGGTAGGTTACTAGTGGGTCACTGTGTAATGGGTGGTATTAAATTTGATTTCAATGATCTAATATTGTATACGAAAAACGATTCTGAGCTGAGACGGTTTAATTGTCAGTGTTGATATTTTATATTATATTAATATTGATATTACTTATTATTAATACGATAGCCGGTAAGTTAAATTAATATTATACAATTATAAGAAAATAACTAAAATCGTTATTCTTGGTTATTTAATATGTACTTTCGTCCAAATTTGAACATAAAATACCTATAAAAAACAAATGTGTCTTTATATTTTTGAGATTTTTTGGTTACAGAATAGCCTATAGTTAAGTGGAACCTTGTTTTAAATTTTCAATCTTTAGCTATATAAAAGTTAAATATTTTTAAAATTTTTAAATATTAAATTTGATAGATCTTGTTAAAAATCGAACTTTAAATGTTAATAAAAAAATCGGTGCCTATGTATTTTAAATATTTTTCAACTACTTTTGCAAATATATATCAGGAGCCTTGTATTAAATTTTCAAGCTTTTTAACCAAAAGAATACAATTTTATTGATATTTATAGTAAAGCTACTAAAACAATTAAAAATAGATAATGTCCCTAAACAGCTCAAAACGAGTCAACATATTTTGAAAATGTTCTCAAGTATAAGAATTGATAAAATAAACATTTGATATAAATTTCAAGTGTCTAAAAATTACTCGTTTTTGAATAACAGCAAAATAAGAAAATTGCTACATGAGAAATCTAGTGAATATTCAATCTTAGAAAAATGTTAACATTTTAATTGACATTCATAGAAAAAAAAACTAAAAAAATTGGAAACTGATTTAGTCCGTAAACAGTTGAAAACAAATTAAAATATTTTGAAAATGTTATCGTTTATAGAAAATTCTAATATAATCAACCAGTAAAATTTTCATGAATATAATATATTCATTTTTTTCAGAGCTTCACCAATAACCAAAATTGATTTAGTCAAAAACCGATTTTGCGTAAAAATTCCCGTTTTCCCTTAAATTGTATTTAATTTTTCTCTGTGCTATTGAAAACTATTGAACATTTTTACTTTTGACCCCCCCCCCCCCCATTATTAACTATATTCACTTTCCTATCAGAAAAGATACTGTTGAAGAAAATCTAATAATTTTTACTCTCCTAAAAGGTGATGGCAAGACACAAGTAAAAAAAAAAAAATAAAAAAACATACATCATTGTAAAATCAATACATTCGTCGCTCCGTTCAGAATCTAAATCGATTTATGTATTATCATAAAAATTTACCTGTATATCTCCGCTCGTGTGATAAATATTTTCCAATCCCATTAGAATATCGTAATATGTAAGCAACTGTTACGATAAAACTCAAATAATATATGTATGCAGTATGCAGTATTGAATGTACATATATACCTATATATATGTATGTGTGTTCGACAACAAATTGCTATGCAAGAACTATTTTTAGGAAGGTAGAAAAAAAATATTCATTCATTTGTTTATACAATGGTACCTATTCATGAATAATGAAAATAATATGTATATGTAGGTATAGCTAGGCTCTAGCATTTATTTTACTCCTGCACGAGGTTTATCAAAGTTGATAATTATTATAATGTTGATAATAACACTGAATGCGTTCTCAATAAAAAGTGGATCATCAGAAAGGTATACTTTTATAGGTAATTTATAATTTATAATGATAGAAACGACAAAATGACGATTTCGTCAACAAAATATAATTGTATTCGTTATTATAACCTAATAAACAGCTATTACAAGACTAGACCCAAACTATATCAAGTTATAAGTTGCATTACATATGTACAATGGTCAATGATGCACTTAAATGTAATAATTTATATTCTAATATTATAATAACTCTTCAATTAGTTGAATAGGTAACAAAAAAATGTTCGTTTGCTATTAATTGTATACGCTTATGTCTTATTGCATGATTAATTAATCCTAATTAATATTATTTCATAGCTTTTCATATTTTATTGTTTTTACACAGACCCGGTCTTATACCTGCGATGAATTAATAAAATAAATTCTATATTCTATATACAAGTTGCATTATTTGACTATGAATTTGTGATAACTGATAAATGCATCTTAATATTATACAACTGAAACATTGAAATGAAAGGCTCTGTCTAGGTACGTGTTTTTGAAGAATATGTATAAAAAATATAAAAAATAAATAAAATAACTCCAATCATAGAAAATATAAGATTTATTTTAATATTTTGTTTCAATAAATACTATAAATTAATACAAGTAACAAAATTTTTTGATTTAGTAATTTTTTTAGGTTTATTTTACTTATAAATTTAAATATGTAAAAAAAAATACATGTGACCATGGGGGCACTTTTTTCTCATCATTGAATTAATTGGTTTGTATTAAATACGCTTATGATGAGGTTTTGCTGTACATTTTATTGTTCTTACGTGCAACATGAAATAAGTTTCGTGAAAATCACAATATTATATACATAGGTATATACATAAATATATTATGACTACGTAGGGTGGTAAATCCATCGATCGAGGTTTGGCTCTATTTGGGTGTATTGTTAAGGTCACTGGGGACCAACGGGGCGAAGTACTACTCGCTGTATATAAGCTGATAAAGTTAGATATACCGCGTTGGACGCGTGTAAGGGTTACCAAAGGGGAATATAACTTGTGTAAAATAACGCTTTTCGAAACATTGATTTTTTTCTTCTTACGTATACAGACATGAGCTTGCAGTACGGTTTACATATACACCTACTTTAGCGAATGAGTCTGTGCACATACACAGCCGCAAGATAGTCTAAATAAATTAAAAAATATATCGATGGAGGGGGCTTAATTTTCAACAGAAAGTTGTTCCCTACAAATCCCCCCCTCGGACCTTCGGACCTCTACCGTGTACATAATATTGGTAGCGTGTTTTCAGACTACCTTTACGATTGACTCGTTATACTGTCATAGTATGGCCAACACGCCAATAATACATAAATTATCTTACAATGCATGTACACATTTTTCAGCGCCGATGCCGGAAAGATTTAAGAAAATCCGCGGTGCCAAGCCCAAAGGTGTGGCCAACCGAAATCGAGGACTAAAATGGATCCGACAGAACGCCGTCGAAGGCGTAGTGTATTTCGCAGATGATGATAACACTTATGACGTCAGACTGTTCAACGAGGTTAATATTTTTATTTATTAATGTTTTTATTTATTTCACGTGCCGTTGACCACTTATACGGTTTAATCGGTAGGTAGGTACAAGTATTTATAATTAATGGTATTACTATGCACGCCGCTCGACGGTTGGTTATTGTTTAGTACAAAATGATTTGATTATCAATAAATCAATTTCAAAGATAGGTACAATGTATACAACAATAATTGTTTAATCTATACATATTATTTTAACTAAATTAATGGCTCAACGTACAGTTTAGTTATATTATTTTTGCGTGTGCAACTAATGGCAATTGTATGCTGTTAACGTAATTCACTGCTTTATTATACTGAATTGAGCACATTTTTACTTCATGGTGTTGTATTATGTGTACACAGATGCGTAATACGCAAAAAGTATCCATGTGGCCCGTTGGATTGTGTACAAGGACTGGCCTAAGTACACCAATCGTGAAGAATGGCCAGTTGATTGGATTTTACGACGGTTGGATCGCAGGCAGGAAGTTTCCAGTCGATATGGCTGGGTTTGCGGTTAGCGTCAAATTCCTACTAGAAGTAAGTTAATGTTTTAAGACCTATGTATTTTAAAGGAGTCTTGGACAAATAACCGAGGAAAATAAAATAAAATATGTATATATCAAAATTACTTTTTTTTAAATATGTTTTTCATTTTCGTTTTTTTTTTTTTTGGTCTTTTTAACAATTGCCATTTTAAAGTGTACAATACGATCTGTTTGATGTACGAAAATATGTTATCACTTATATGAGATTTTTTTATAAATAAAATACTTGAATACTACCTTGGGATTATGTGATATTGATTTATCCAGTCGTGCCCTTGGATAATTTTAATATTTGTATCTTACTTTGTTTATTACTTTAAGCTAAATACAACAGAAAATATATTTGCTAATCCAATGGTAAGTTATAAGTACAATATCTCGATAGAGCTTGTTTATTTTTGGTTGCCGATTCCTAGAAATATTATTTAAAAAAGTTTAACATGTAATCTTGCGAACTGTTTTTAAATGTTTATGGACAATAAAATAGTTCTAAATTATTTAAAATTTGTTTTTGATCAATTTTAAAGGTAGAGTTGATAGTGTCTGTTCAGCACGTCTTTTACAATTTTTGTGTAATATTTGAATTCTAATTTATTAGGTGAATGTCCTATATGATTATGTTGTTCATTAGACTTAATAACAATATTTTTATTTGGCCCAGAATAAACTATAACTGTACAATTATTTTTCGTGCATCGCATTTTTATGGACCGAAAACTCTATACTTAAAAGCTTCAACATTTTCCAATTTTTTTCCTCTCTCTGATAAAATAACTTTTATTTCACTATTTTCCATGATGTCCAGCGTATATATATAAAATATACTAAAATAAAGCGGTGTACTTATGCATAACAAAAAAATACGACTATGATAATAATCGACATGCATTACGATCAGAATATAGGTACCTCCAATACGACTCGTAAAGCACAACGATTAACGAATAAAACGAGATAGAAAAATTGGCAACGTTTCATTCGTTTGACCGTTCTCAATCCGTTGTTAAAAATATGGACCGTGCTCAATCGGGTTCCCCCGGTTTACTGAAAATATAGCCCAACTATCTTCCCATCATTAACCCTACTTTATAATCGCATTTGGCTTTATGTAAGGTACAAATAACCGCTTTAAAATTTTACAATTTTTGCACATTCCCATATTATTTTCTAGTTTTATAAAAATCTATTAATTATTGTTATATCTCGTGCATCTAAACTTTACATCACACACTGTGCCTCGATTGTTTGGATATGAAATAAAAAAATGACAGCAAATTGTTTTTCCGAATACCTAATTAACTAACTCAAAATGTCAGTTCTACGTATTTAGCCCTATATATGCCGTATTTATAATATTTGTGTTATGCATACCTAATTTTTAAACTCTTGTATTATGTGTGACAACATATTATTAAGTAGGTATACTAGCTGCTCGAGTAGGTACTTGATTTTAAATAAATATTGTAACTTGTAAGTAGCTAATATTCGTTTAATACAATAATCCATATATTTTACTAAAAGTATTCGAATAGTTTTTGTTTGATTGCCACTTAAAAATACTAAAATTTAATTCTAAGATAAGCACAAAATGTTTAGAAATATGTAAGCATTCAAAAAGGTTAGGTAGTTTGTATACTTCAAGTTCGCCTTTAATATTTGGGAAATTATACTTTCCCAGTGTGACTAATAATCCTATTGATTGTCCGTGACGTTTTAGACCTTCCAAGAAACAAGAAAACTTTGTATCGCATCAAGCTCTTCGGTAAATTTCTCATCAAATTATCAAATTACTTCAGGCAGAACAATAATACAATAATAGATAAATAGATAATATGTATTAGTAACTAAAAAAAACGAGTTTAAAGTAGTAACATTTTATCTGTCGTCTAATTCGTAGATATTGCTTGATTATTATATATTACATTATATTATTAATTATTAAATCATAATAATAGAGCTATGAAAAAAAGTCATCTAAATGGCAGAATTTTTGATCAAATTATCTATAAATGATTTTAAATTTGTGTACTTGATAACTGATTGAAATACAAACAATTATACATTTTAATGAATTAAATTAGTGAATGAAATAATATAAGTTATAAAATTCTAATATCCCTATAATTCTCAGCACTTAAAAACGCATTAGGTACCTATGCTCATATTATAAGTACATTATTTAAACTATTACTTGTCTATAATTATAATATTTAACATTGAATATATTTTTTCTATATTAGATTCAAGTATTTATTTTTTACATATTTTTTTTTAGAGACCTAAAGCTCAAATGCCCTACAAACCAGGATTCGAAGAAGATGGTTTTTTGAGAACCTTAGCTCCTTTTGAACCTAATCAAATTGAATTAAAAGCAGATAATTGCACCAAAGTAAGTGCCGATTTCTTTCAATAATATATTTTGATCACAACTCGGTGGTCTCAATAAGTCAATGTACAAAAACTGTTATTATGTAATTCATAATTTTATTTAATTTCGTATAGTTAGAATTTAAATATACATAATAATAATAGTATGAATGTCCAATAACACATTTTTTATGAACGTTTAATTATTTCATGACCATTTTGGATATAAACGACTGTACGTCTGTACCTATCTATTTACTAGGTTAATGATTTGAAAACAACTATTACGTATGTAACATACTATATACCATTTTACCTACCTATTCGTTTAACATCAATGGTCAAACAAAACTTATAGTTTGCGTTCTACAACGTTACCTAAGAAACGTTTAATATTTTTCACAAAACTATTGGTATTGGACCTATACGTGAATTGTAATTATCCAATACACAAAACAGATAGTCAAATCATGGTCCAATACCCTATTTAGTTTCATACCTATACTTAATCACGACTATTTGTTGCGGTCACAAAATATTGTACCTACGGCTACAGCCCTAGGTTTAACTTTACTTAGAAACAGGATTTACTCACATTTGTTGTCTCCATCTAACAAACACATGACAAATCAAAATAAACGTTCAGTAGCTCCAATTTTATGTTATTAGCTTAAGTATTAGGGTGAACTGACCAATTATCAAAATTAAAGATAAGTAATAACTAATAACATTATCTGTGTTCTTCGTTGGTTTTTACGAAATTTTCATTTTTAAGCGAGTTATGAGTATGTACAATATAAAAATTTAAAAGTGCTTATTACCAGGATTAGGTTCATACAGCATTTGCATATGTCTTATAACGTTCTTAATAGATAGCTGAGTAAACTTTAATTTATTTATGATTCAGGGAACTGAAATTAAAAAAATTGACTTTGTATATTTTAAGATTTTTTAGATTTTAGTGCTATTTCTGGATTTTTGAAATTTTACCTATCTTTTAACCAAAATTTATCATATTTTATGCAATAACATTTAATAAACATGTTTTTATTAGTGTCTAATTTTAAAAGTAAATGTTGATTAAGTAAAATGGAAACATTGTAAAAAATCAAACAGCGACTACAGATAATGTTCTTAATTTTGATAATTGACTCTAATATTAAAGCTAGGTTCTATCAACACAAAACTTGATGCATACGCAAATTTGCTGTGTTTTAAGTCAGAGACAACTTATTTGGTCGTAACGTCCTCTGTGGTTTAAATTTCTCTAAAACAACAACCATGTTGACACGTAAACGTTTTAATTTTTTTACGTCGACCGTGATAATAATATAATATAATAGGTAGATATGCATTATTCATGAAAATACTAAATAAATATGCAAACATATGCATAAAACGTTTAAAATATCCAGTATAGGCATTAAAAAATGCGCAAAAATTAAATAAAAATAATTAACAAATATTGATAGCAAGGCAAGTATAAATTAGATCTAATCAAAGATCCACCATAAACCACGGCAGTGGTTTCTATTCTTTGATAGACAATAGCCGCATAGATATTAGAATTATTATTTCCAATTTTCAAAATCTCGGTGATTATCGTTGTTTGATATATTGATTGTCAGCTTTATAGTTTAGAGAAAAGAAATAGATTATTTATTTATTAAAAATTCATAAAAAATGTAAATTATATACTCTGATGATAAAAAATGCTTTAATTTCTATCTTTATTATAATATTTGGCACTCGTTTTTTTTTTTCATAACAAGGTGGAAGGTACTTTCGATTTAAACTGTCCGAGCTTGCGATTAACCCTAGCCGTTTCATAGGTGCGAAAAATCATCTACGACCTCTCTTGTTCAGGTCATCCATGCAGTATTTTTGGCAGGTAAAGAGGGGAAGATTTAGAGGTTTTTTTTTATCTTCAACTTGCCGAGAATTGTGTGCCAAAATACAGATTTTAACCGTGTGTATTACGTAGTAGATTCAGTATAGGGAAATAGGCAGGTATAACATTTAAAAATAATTACACTAGGTATAGTAAAAATATGTATATTCCCAAGTAACACATGGTTGTTAATATGATAATAATAGAATATAATAATAATGTTATATACTAATATTTTAAGAATATTATTCATTCTCATAAAGATCATCTATAAGTATTCATATAATCATGTAATGTGAAAAAGTAGTCCATGAATATCTAGTTTAATTCAATTAACTAATGTTATAGAGATATTCATATAATACCTTTAATCATCAATATAATATTCTTTGGGTACTTAAAATTAATTAATATACATATGAATAACTCATGATTGTTCCTGTCAATTGTTACCAAATTATTATTTGATAATGAGTTTCATATTTTATTTATTAATTATTATTAAACATATATTCATTGGTTGTGAGTATATTAATTTGTTTTAATTTATATACCTATTCTTTTTATAAAACAGTATTTTTTTTAAATTTATCATATAACATAATATTACATTAAAATAATATTATACATTACTAAACATAAAAGGTATTATGTTAAAATATTTTAAGCGCATATTTTTACAGTGAAATTAAGATAAAAATAAAACATAATAAAATAAATGTAATATTTTTACATTTTCCCAAAGTAAAAAAAAGCTATTTTAATGTAATAAATTATTTAATGTATTATGTGGTTTGAATCTTTTTCTAGCTTCAGTAAGCCAAATATCGATTTGTTACAATTTCTATGTCTTTTACTGATGAAGTTGTACATGGTCATTGGATTGCTTCTTAAATACATAAACAAATTAATTAAGTTTGTTGTTGTGCGGCTGTGCATAATATTTTTGGTGGTTTTTGTACATAGATTATTGAGCAAATTTTGCCGAGGAGATTTATTATTATTGTTGTAAATCTTATTTTTTAATTTCTATCAGCACTTTTATATGTCGTGTTTATTATTTAACCCATACAAATTGACTGGTTTCGTTTGTTATTTAAAGATATTTGTGTGGCATACGCAGACGAAGAAGAACGAACCGTCACTGACTGTGGACAAAGAAAAATACAAAAACACAAATATACTACACCTGAAGGACATTATAGTCTGACACACTAGAGCCGTCGTAGCTGAAGGATTTCCGTTGGAAGCCCTTGAGTGTGCACGTGCAAGTTGTTTTCACCGTGATCCCCAATTTTTTTCGTTGAAAAAAATGGGATTTGCTCAATCGCGGGTTTTCAGTTACCTAGTATAGTTTTCCCGGACATTATGATTTCGTCTCTCCTTTATATTTTTTTTGTTCGGGCCCTCGATTTCTGTGGATACATCTCTTCGTTTCAAGTACCTATCTATAAGTTATAATATGTACATTATTATCATTATTATTATTATTATTATTATTACCTATTATAAAATGTTATTTTTTTTTTTTATTTTGTTAATCCATTTGTTGTCTCCAAATACTAGTCAGTCGTGTTCCCTGTCACAGCAGGATGGACGAGAGTGAAAAACTCCGGTTTATTAATCAGTAATATTATTATTATTATTTTGTAGGTTTCGATAAATCTGATGAAGTGATGTGCCGAATTCTCACATTATTTTAAACGTTTTGTAACGCGAAAAAAAAAGTGTGACACACGGTTAATTGTTATTTTTCTAAACCTATATTCCAACAAACCGTAAGGAAAAATTAACTTTATTTTACGTATACCTATTTATATTAAATTTAGTATTTTTGTACCTAAGACAAGGGTAGGTATCATTATTAAGCCGTGGTAACCGATTGGAACGAGCCAATCTTAACAACCAAATGGCTGAAACACGTATGTAACCGATATGTTCTGTAATTTCTGTACATTATTGTGTTGTACGTAGTACTGTGATGTATTACGTGCTGCAAGGACGAATGCCAAATGTGCAGCTTAACCGAGAGATAGCACACGCGTGAGCAGATAAGCACGGATCCAGAGAAAATATCTCGCTTATGAGCACACTATATCACACACGATTTTCACCGTTCACTTTCATTTCAAAAGTACCATCAGATATTATGACATTTATATTTTATTTGTATAGTACCAGGCATGTTTATTATTAATTAGCATATAACTATTACTGATTTCTGGAAAAATGTGCAAGTATTTGTTTCTGTGCCTGGGGAGAGCCACAGCCACTTAAGTTCTTCACCCCTTCCTCCAGAATCCGTATCTGAATATAGCCCTACGACTTGTTTAGGTTAGGGTATAGAGCACCGAATTTGCAAGTAATCTATTATTGCGCATAAAGCATACCTACCTACAAGCCGAACGTTTTATGTTTTTCGATTATGCCTTTAAACCTATACTGCGTGTGGTTTGGGCAACTTAGAATAATGTGCTTGAGCGATTGATTTTAAAATATCGTACCTAATAACAATTTGTAATGTGTTTGGGCAACATTTCATCAATACATTTTCCTTTTTTCGAATTTTATATAAGTTCTGATATCTCAATGACTCCATTGTGAACTATTAGATATTTATTTAACTATTATTTATTATTTACTCTCCTTAAAATCGGGATTAATTTCTTAAATTCGCCTACGAATTGTTTTATTTGGTCGTGCATATCAATTTTCATAGGTTTTAACAACAGCTCTTAACTCATTGGTTAACTAAACAATTATGAACTGTTATGGTTCGTGACTATATTATGAATGTTATTATTTGATACTAGCTGTTTCGACCATGGTAGAATTCATTAAGACACTCGCAGCAACCTACGGTGTTTAAACGGATAGGTTTAAAAAAAAACAATGTTCTTAATCGAAAAAAAAGATTTTTAAGGTATAGGGAATTTCGTCAATTTCAAGATCCATATTTATACCCGATCACTATACGAATGAGCGTATGATGTATAACTGACATTTTTAATAATTCACTGGTCAATTGTATAATCACACTAATAAATAGCTAAATTTGTAAATATTAGTCAATATTTCCAGTTTCTTAATAAAATTGATTATACAATTTTATCCTTGTTGCATTATAATAGATATCTTACTCGCCCGAACATTTGAAGCCCCAATACTGCATAGGCCTGCCGTCAAAACGTCATTGGTAGGTACCTACGTGATTCGATATAATTGGGAACGTTATCGTGTTTTGAGTAAAATATAAATATTCAATATTAATGACCACTCTTGACAACTGTACAGTATAAACCAAATAGAACATTAGTCCGACGCCGATTAAACATCGATTTACCGTAAAAAACATACGAAAAGCCAAACAAGAAAAAAATGCTGATTTTTTTTTTACAACGATATACCGTCAAATAAGTTTTACGAAAAATAATAATTTGATATTCCAGACTGCAGTAAGTTGCATTTTTGAAAATCCCTTAACTGTTTTACTGACGTTAACTTTAAGTACCTAGGTACCTACCTATATAAACGTTGCGCAGAAATCAAATTTCCGAATACGCTTACGTTTGCCTATATTATCACTTTATGTACTCAATGTAAAATATTTAACCCAGTCTCGTGGGTGCGGGAAGATTAAGGATAACGGAAATTCCCCGAACGGGGGTAAAAAAACGTCGCCAACGTGATCGAGCCAGCGGCCAAGATAAACCTTATACCCGTAGGGCCAACGTTTGTTCGACGTTCCTACAATCCAACTTAATAAAACCAGATTCGCAGAATAAATCTTGCTGTGTGCGAGTTATCGGGCATTCGTCGTTAAGATACACTGTCCGCCTGACTGAGATGCTCGTGTTTTAAACAACGTGTTTTATCGACCTGGTTAGGTTAGGTTCGAAATGTGTATAGAAACGCACGAATATCCCTCGAATATCGACCGACCACTTACCAGCACATTTTGTTACCCGCCTTATACCTACGCTCACGTGCATAGTGCTCAAAAGATCTACATTACGTTTTCGTGTTCAGATTGAATATTAATTCGGGAGGGGGTGGCTTAAAAGGGCTGCTGATAGAATACGAAAACCTCTTGCACTATTTAATGTTTCACTGCCGGTGTGGTGTATCACTTTCTGTAAAAAGGCACCTACCTACCTCCCTACCTGGCTAACTCAGAAATGTAAACTTACGATGAGTTTGCAAGCCTGGATTAAGACATTTTGAGGCCCAGGGGCCAAAGTTTTAAATGAGGACCCTGCACAAAAAAATAATAATAATGTACCTATACATTATGTGTACCTATTATTATAAATATATAGGTACATAGCAATAAATAATAAATAATAAATAATATATCACTTTAATTATAAATTATAATTTACAAGTTTTTTTCCTCGCTTTTTTTTGACAAGATTCTTAAATAATTATTTCATTATATTTTATTGTTTAAAGAATGTCTTTTTCAGGTGCCAATATCATAAGCACAGTCAAATTTTTCTTAGTTTAAAGTTGATCTGTAATCTGAGTTTTTAAAAAGCTGTGTCAGCTTGAACTTGGTAGAGTTAAATACATATGCAAAATATAAATTGGTAAAAACATAAATTAATTAATTTTCATTAAACTATTTCCAAAAATCAAGTATACTAAAATATCCATAGTCTAATTTATGATCTACATGACTGCATGAGGAAAAATACTCTTGAAATTGTTTTATTTCATTTTTTATGTAAATATATACATTTTATTTATGACAAGTGGTGATTTGTGGAATGTTATAGGCTTGTAACCTATAACACACAAAAAATAATGGATAAATCTAAGGCCTCTAAATATTTTCCAACTATCAAGGCCCGGGGCCCATGGCGCCCCTTGACGCTTAAGCCGGGCCTGTGACTTCGTGTACGAGTCAAAACAGTGGGCGATTGAACTGTGTTCATAAATGTAAAATACAATTTTCCCAAATATCTCTGTTATATAATACGTATAAATGATATTACCCGATACCTGATAGTTTGGAAGTTAATCAAAACATTTGTAATCTATCAATTATTTGAATTAAGTTTTAATATGTAATAATTAATATTATTATACGCAACAATGATATTATTCTTTATTGTATTATGGTAGAAAATATTTATCAAGTTTCCAGTACGTAATTTTTGGTACCTTAAGTACTTATGATTAAGTACTAATAGTTAGGTACTCACTAAAAAAATTTATAAATTGACTTTAAAAATTGGTGTCATTAAATAGGTGAGTTATATGACTGCAGATGATGGTTGAAAATATTTAGGTATATTTATGGTATCTATAACGTATAATATGATTACCATTCATGATAGTCGGCTTACCTACTTAGATACTTTGTAATAATGAGTATTAATTAAAACTGAAATCAAATAATTTATTTTGAAAATTATAATTTATACTAGTCAATGAAATACCAGCTACTATGTAGCTTGAATAGGGATTATCTAGGTTGACCAAACATATTTTATTTATATAATTTTATTATATTATATTATATTGAATGAAACCTATCCGACCCATCTATAGTGGATTATATTATTTAGAGGAATTATTAACACTTGTACAACTATTCATATTTCCGTGATTTAAAATTTTATTTTTATTGAATTACCTTACTTATTTATATATATGTATGTACCTATTTATTTATTCATTATTTTTAATCTCAGCGTTACATTTTTAAATTATGATTCAAACATATCTAACATTTTTTGACCATATCATCATATTGTAAAACTAATGAGTAATGACTAATTTATATATTTTTTTTTAAATTATTATTATTATTACTAGGTAGGTACCTACATGATATTTTTTCCTAAACATTGTTGTTTTAGTTAATTGTTTATTTAAATAATTTGTTAAGTATTTTTTACACTGAATAATTCAAAATAAAGCATTATTTTGATATCAGATAATATATTTAATCAACGAAATGAAATACATTTAGAAAAAAAAAATATCATGTATAGGTATGATTGTAATATATTAAGTTAAGTATACGCGTGTATCATTTTTTCATGCATTTCACAATAGTTATCAATAATGTAAGATTGATGTGATATTGGCACTCTAAAAAATATCTTTTGTTGTATTTGCAATTAATTCTTGACATATTAATATATCGTTTAAAAAGCACAAGTAATAAGCAAACAGGGTGCCATCAAATAAACTTGATAAGAGTTTTGCATGTGATAATCTTAGATGTTGTCAATCATCTTTGTCGCACAACATATTTTTTTACACCTTTATATTGTTATACTATGCTAAACAATTATATTACTTGTATTACTTATTATTTTACAAATTCATACTTCTCAGTATTAGTGTTCATTTACAGCGATAATCCAAATTCAACTTAATGATTACTCTTCACTAGAATTGATTTGTTAATATCTATAGATAGTGTACCTAATATCTATTGTCTTTTTAATATAATTATTTATCCATGACCATAGAAATAATTTATAACATCGATTTAAGATTAGGTTTAAAATATTAAGAATATTTTTAGTTTAAGTATTTAATTTTAGAACTCATCAATAAAAAAACATACTTTAAGATATTTATTGAATTATATCATGAATTACAGCTACCTATACTTTCATTTATACTTAGACTTATGATCAACATTTAAAACTGTATATCACAACATTTGTAACAATAATGATGATAAATCAACTATACCTTTATACCTATAACTACTCAAAAATTATAGGTACTATATTATATATACTTAATACTCATATTATGTAGGAAAATCTTTGATTTTACAATTATTAGTTGCTTAATTATTTATTATATTCTCGCAGATATCAAAAACCATTTACAATGCATTTAAATTAAATTTATTATTATTATTATTATTACAATCAAAATTATTATTTTTATATTCATCATAAATGTTTTTACCTATACATCACACCAATATTTGTAGTTTTCATCTTCCTGGAGTAAATGTCTAACGTAACAAAAACATGTACCTACATCAAAAAATATATCAAAGTTTAAACTGTAAAGTTATTTTAGAACAAAAAGAAAATTAAAAAGTTTTTTTAAGGATGCTTAGTAAACTTCAGTATTTTTACATAAAAATGTACACATACATAAGTTATTGTTTAAGATGTTGAAAAAATTAAATGTACAACGTTTGTAATTTTATTAAACAAAAAAGATCAAACAACTACAATTAAATTCTCATGAAAATATTGTATTCTTTTGTTTTGCATACATATAATATTATTTTGTATTTTAAAACTAAGAACATTTTACGATTTTATATAATCATTTAGTAGGAACTTGTTATTCATTCAGTCAATGTGCGAATGTTGTGTGAGAGATAAAATTGAAAATCTCTGAGTAATGAGCATCCTCTTAATTAAATTCCAATCGATATGGACATGACATTGACTATTCAAAGTAGCAAAAGCACTTGACTTAAATTGAATTTGCTTGAATTTATTTTTCGACGATATTTGTCGATGTTATTAATTTTTTTAATACGTAATTGAAACCAGTAATTTATTATAAATCATTTTATCCACGTATTTTACCTGCTCAAAAGACGAGTTCGGTGTAAAAATCAATATTTTCATTTATGCGATCACACCATACGTTTATATATCATTAAACTATTTATAAACTATCAAGAATATTGTTGTACCATGAACCATATTATGTTAATAATTAATACTGTAAATGAGGTTTGTATGATCCATAATAAATTGTACAAAACTACGCGTAATACCTATAAAAAAAAGAACTGTGTAGGTATATTAGTATTAAATGATATACCTACATATTTATAAACAAGAACAATTTTTTTGTAATTATTTTTTCTAGCATAAATATTTGTATGGTTTCACTTACTTAATGAAATGGCGTATCTATGTTGCCTTTAACTAGGTCTCAACATATATAATATAAGAATGATTTTGTAATGAATAATAATTTTTAAATGAAAAATAAAACTGAATATACTTCCGCTTGATATAATTTTGTGTATATTTTGTTTGACTGTATTATAATATTACTTAATTAAAATAATATAATAATATGATTATTTAAAAGCTAAGATAATAGATATCATTTAAAATATCTAATAATTTATTATTGCTTGTAATAATAAGGTGCTCAGTGCTAAGGTGCCGATGTGTAATATCAACAGCTTTGGATCCAGAAATATAAAATAAGCATAGAACCAAAGCTTGGAACTTCTATGATTTTTAGATTCTGAGCTGTTTTTGGAGCATCTTGAAGTTTACCTCGTAAACCTCATTTTGGTACTTAATTTGGAATTAATACTGGGATACAACCTTTTTCATTTATGGCGACAATTTTTTTATTTGTCAATAATTTTACGACCAACGTAATACCACTACCGTGCAGTTGTCGATTTAGATTCCTTTGATGTTTACCGACTTTTTGTCGATCGAGATTTCTATCAATTGACACGAAAGTCGAACGGAATTCGATAGCAAATGTTGAATCAACGTGTCGATTGACTGATGTCGATCCAGTGTTATGCCGGCTTTAGTATAATTACACATCTATATTATCTACTATCTACTCTCGCAGTTATTGAACTAAATAAATATATAAATGTGAAATGAAAACCGTTATATTCTTTGAAACTATTGTAGCTAATGAACACTTGATTTTTTTTTAGCTCACGAAATAGTATATTTGTGCGGCAAGGGCGTAAGTGAACTATTTCAGTCGCCACCGACGTATGCGCCACGAACCCCAAGCGAGGGCTACATTTCGCCCATAACTGAAATTGCCTTCCCGCACGAGCCACACATACTATGTTTTGTCTCGCCCCTGCGTTCGTCGATCACGGCAAAGGTTATGCAGGATCTATGAAACAGTTACTATTAGATTATTCTACGAAAACAATTTCATCAAATAAAAATGTTAACGCGTCATGCAAGGAGGTTACAATAATATGAATATAAAATATAACCAAAAGTTTGAGGGCCATGGTATAAATTTCCGTGTCGGGTTGTGCAGAGGGGTTACGAGTGATAGCGACCAGCACTTTTGGGGATTTCCACTTTACGCCAGCTGGACGGAAAAAGATCTCTTTTCAACACTTCAACCTTGGTCGAAAACCAAACTTTCGATGCACGCGTGACAAAAAACTAACATTATTTTTGTTAAATGGTTTCCAACAGAAACATATTAGGTAGGTACATTACTTTGCTACTTTATAATTAGTAAAAATATGGCATAAACATTTTTTCACAAATATATTTTATTAAAAACAATTTTCTGTCACAGACAACGTGCAACGTCGGGCTGGACAGTTATCTTCAATTTAGGTACATAAAAGAGAATGTATGTACGATCGCGACGTAAATTTGAGAAGTATTTTTGAGTACACACACGCGAAGGTTTCTGACATATTACATCCTGCAGGCGTATTACGATCTGAACTGGGTTACACCAAAACCGAGATACACCAATATAACGCCGTATTTTTCATTAATTGAACATTTTTTCTCGAAAAAAGTATATATTATAAGCTAAATCAAAAACCACCGGATGGCACGCATTGTATCCAGTACGTCATAGGTTTGTTAGGAACTAGCGGCTAGCGTTATAATAGATAACATTGTTAATAGATAATAGTAATAGGCAATACGAAATCTACATATAAGCGAGAGATGTTATCGATCAGGTCACATGTTATTATTATTATATTTTAATATATATATATTTATGTATACGAACTCACATGTACTGAGTGCGTAATTATTATTGTTATTATCACTATTATTATTTGTAGCAGGTGGTTATTATTATTATTTTTTTTTATTGTTTATAATATACGTGTTGCGCGGAGATAATTGGTTATAAATATATTATATAATATATTGTCTGTTAAAGTTTTACTCTGTGGGTGACCCTCCTCCCGTTCATAACATTACGCGAGTCGTTATCGCTAACCGAGATATTAAAAGTAGGAGCGGAACGGCGCACACTTTCTGAAAAATATATATTTGGACTATTTTGAGCAGAAATAATTTTAGACTTAGAAAATATTCGAACGAAAACGAATGTTTTAAAAGTAAACACTTAAAATTATTCTGTGCGGTTTACTATCACGGAAAACAGTTATTTTCCCTATAAAAATAGTAGGATTAACTAAATTATACAAATGCTGTAGGGATACCTAAAATGTTAGTCAGATTTACTAGAAATATGATTTTATATTTATAGCCAGACAAAAGTTATAGTGCTTTGTAGTTTTGTACCATACATTTTTAGAACTCTTTATTTTATAATTTAGTTATTCGACAATGTTCATACACTTTATAGTAATTTGAATATAATTTTTAGTACTCTTTACTTTTAATTTGGTTATTTGAACAATATTTATAGAAATATAAAAATTAAAAATTCAATATCGAGTAATCTTTTCTCATGAAATCATCCATGTCTAATTATAAAATAAATAAGTATAGGTACCTATTATATATTTTACTATACAAAATTAATGTATAAAAAACAATGTTGAGTAACAATTATAATGATTTATTATTTATTACTTAATTAGTAGTAGTTTCAAGAATGTATTTGGCAGGTGCCAGCGCACCATTTGTTTTCTCTCTGACCCACGCGAAACATAGCAAATTTACGTTCAGCAGAAGTAATTTTGTGTTGTCGATTTTAGTATTAGAATGAATTTACTTATTATCAAACTCTAAGTTAAGAAAATTACCTGTGTCGCTATATTGTTTTTTTTCAATATTTTAGTTTGTATGCAATTTTTAACCAATTTTAAATTATGCTCGTTGGCTCTCATAAGTTTACATATTAAAGTATTAAAAAAAAACCAATATAGCGACACAGGTAATGTTCTAATTTGTTTGATTATGGGTATAGATTCACTCCATTACTAAAAGTAACAACACACAATTGGTTCTGCTGAACGTAAATTTCCTAGGAAGGTAGGTATATAACGCGTAAGTCAGAGGGAGAAAACAAATAGTGCGCTAATGCCTGACATCTTCTTAAGAGGACACTTAAATTTAAAGGTAAGATTATTACCTAGAGCATCCCATAGGCTTTTTGTTATATTTTAATTTCAAAGCGAGTTATGAGTATTTAAAAATTGTAAACATTAGTACATCTTAAAATTAAAAATACTTATAACTGGCTTCAAAATTAAAATATATCAAAAAACCTACAAGGTGCTCTAGGTAATAATCTCACTTTTAAAATTTATAAGAGGTCAATTCACTCTAATTTTTAAACTAACGGAGCTAAATCTGATCTGCTGAGCGTAAAATTTTCTATGTTTACGCACTTGTAAGACGGTGACGACAAATGTCCGTGTAGCTGTAGTCCTCTTATTAAGATATCCTTTTTAGGGAGATTTAGACAGGACTACAGGAAATATAATCACCGTGATTCGAGTTCACTTTTACATTAAAATAATTTAAAAACACATACAACTGGAAGAGAATATATAAATTATATAATATATTCTACGAATAAATTCCTACATATTATCTTACTAATTGTTCTCCTAATATATTTTTCTCGGACAGCTAGATTAAAAACGAATCTATTATAGTTACCCCAGCGCCCCCAATAAAAATCCTGGATAATTTTCTTAATATTAATACAATAAGACAACTCACTGTAAGTGCCTCATATTTCTATAATCTGTATGATGATAATAATTAATATTACTATTTACTCTTTTATTCAAAATGTTTCAAATGTTTTTATAAATATATGCATTATCAAGCCAAAAAACGTAGGTATTACAATAACTTCCATTTCAACGTCCATCTCAACTAAATAACGTCTCAGGATACACGACTGACTAAGTGAAAAATTCAATATATAATTCGGTACCTGGACGTTTCCCCCCCATGTTTTTCCCCCCCCGGGGATCTTAACAGCACTGGACGTTTCCCCCCAGACTGAGACGTCCCACCCCCGACAAAATATACCTTTTTTTTTACACATAATAATAGGTTTGAAAATAGGTTCTTTGGATTTACCCAAAATATACGATCATCATAATATAATATCATTATATCATATCTGGAACGAGTTTGAGTTGACTAAAGCTGGTGTATAGGTAGAACAAACAATATTTCGGAAGGGTGGAATAATAAATTTACAACACTAGTGCGAATTAATCATCCAAATATTTGGCTTTTTATTGAAGCTCTACAGATGAGCAACTCAAGTGCATCAATCAAAATTTTAAATTATAGAGCAGGAGCTTTTCGTAATAATTGAGGTAAAAATGATAGGTTAAAAAAGTTATGTGAAAGTTTTTCAAATTATGATATTTTAAATTTTTTAATTTCAGTGAGCTATCTTACCAGAATAAAAAAATAAAAATATATATTTATACAATCATATTTATTATATTATTATTTTATTACCTATATTCATTATATTAATTATACATTAATTTAATCATTTGTACATTTATTTATTTGCATTGTATATTATTGTTGTTTAATATTTATTTTTTTTGTCTGGGGGGAAAATTGTCCTGTCCGGGGGGGAAACGTCCATTGTATCAGGGGGAAGAAGGCACGGGGGGGAAACGTCCTAGATTCATATAATTCGCGTCCGCTACGTCCCTCATGAAATCGATTATATCGATGAGATAAATGTACATTATATTATAGGTACCTATATAATAATATTATTTAGATTCATATAATAATCGTGGTAATAATATAGATCATCTCTATTGTAGCCTCTAGGTATAGTCTTATGGTATAGATAAACTGTAGACATATTATATTGCCGCGATAAACATTATACATACATTATTATGTATATATATATATAGGTACCACCTACCTACCAAACTGTAATGAATTTCCGTTATATTCTTATTAGGTGTAAGAAATAATAAGAATAAGAAATATTATATTTTAATGTAAGTACAAAAATTGTATAGGTATACCAAAATAATAAAAATAATATATAATATAAGGTACCTATATTATAATTATAAAAAAAAATTTAGGTAACAGACAATTTTGTATTTTCGGACTTTTTGTCCGATAGTAAAAATGTGCTCGCTCTTTTTGTACCTCTTATACAGGCTATCTAACCTTCTGTTAAATAAAGTGTTAATCAAATTAATTTGAAATAATGGGCCAACATTGAATGGATAAAGACATACAAATTATTAATTTATGTATGACTATATTATATATTGTCAAACTACTTACAATAAATATATATTTAAATAATCAACTCGCCTTATTTACGCAAGTAATATTAAATTAGAATGCGATGATAAAATTCAATAGTTAATTTAGACAATACGACTGCATTCCGAAGAATTTCAATAACTAAGTTGTGAAAAACGATGAGAACCTCAAATATTAAGTGCTTCTCAAACCAGTAAAGACCGGTCGTCGCCTGACGGTTTATCGGTAGTGTCTACCGTCTATAGGTATGATAGGGTGCGGCGCGGGGTGTGTGCACTGTGTCGTGTGCATAGAGGTTGTGACCGTCCGTCGTCCGACCAGGTGGCGCCGTCGCAGCCGACGCCACCACCGTTATCTCGCCGCCGCGGGGCGCACCACAGGCACTGTCGGCCAATCGCGACCGGAGTCTCGTGTTTACGACCGATCGCCGCCGCCGTCCTGTGCGATCGTAGTGACTACCACTACCACGAAATCGCACTCATTGTTTGTTGTTATTATTATTATTATTATTATTACTATTATTATCAAGTCCGATCAGAAACGTCAGAAACGCACAAACTCGCGACGGTCTTTTAGCGGTGTGACTTTATAAGCGAGCGGATTCGACGACACATCGTTTACAAGTAGTCTACAACGATCGGCGAGACGGGTGACCGACCCATCGAGCGCGTCCACTCGCGGAGTCGGTGGTCATGTCGCGAAACCAGTAACTCCGGCGGACGGATAAGCGTACACGATAGCAGCACTGTGACCGTTGTCTCTGGTCCTGTCGTCACAACATCACAAGTCACAACATGCGCCCGAGCAGCGGCGTCTGCCGAAAACTCTCGTTGTCCGGTTACTGTCTGACGCTGCGGCTTTTGCTGCTGATCGCGCCGGTACGAAGTAAGTACAAAACCATTGCCATGGTCGTATATCAGTTGTATTCTCAGACTACTTCGGCTTTACATATCTTTTAAATACAGGCCCGTCGTTAGAGGGTACAAGCAAGTTATGTGCTGCTTTAGGCTGTCTTAAATTCCTTAAAGAAATTGAAGCGGCAAAATCAAATAAATATTTTATTTGAAGGTCCACACACACACAGCAGTGGTGGTGGTGGTGAATTGCTGCAGGACACATTTCGACGCTCACTGTGGCGGTAAAACCAAGATAATAGAATTTTACCTCCACCACTGCAGTGTGTGGGAACCTTTATATTTAAATATACGTTTTGCTTTAGGGCGTAAAATACCTAACGATGGGCCTGTCTTAACACTATACAACGCAATATTTTCACTCTGACTTGTCTACGATTCGACGACGATGATGATGATGACATTAATACCTACAACAGTTCAATACATTGAATACATCAAATCTTCATGCTCCTTGTAACATGAACTGTCTTCTCTTCTTTAACGCCAAGTAGTTAATTTTAACACCCCAAATACAAATTCTTAGAGCAAGTTATTATGATGGCAATTATACCTTTAATACTTGGCACCCAGTGTTTATTTTTTTCAAGGAATCCTACACAAAGAACAAAGATTAGTTACTACTTATTTATATTTTAATAATATTATACATTTATGTTTTATGATAGGTAATACATGAGGTCGAGACTCGAATGCCAATTATTCTATCAATAATAAGTGGCATTGAAAATTGAAAATAAATAGGTTATCCTACGTGAAAAGAATTATAAGCAGGTTTTAATACAAATTCTTACCTAATAATTATATTTAATCAATTAGTATCGACTAATCATCTTGGTAAATTATTCATATTATAATATGATGGTTAATGGGACCTGTATTTTAATGATAATAACTCCATCTGTAATTGTTATTGTTTTTTAAATTTTAACCGTCAATTCCAAGATAGATAACTGCAATAATAAGTGTTATCTGAAAAATTAAAATAGATTAAGCAGCCTATATAGGTTTTAAAATAAATATTATGAAATTAGTGAGATAATATTTCAAACTAAATTGTATTCATAGGTTAGTTATCTTTATTATCTTTATTATATGAATGTATTATAGATAAAAATCATAAAAAAATTTAAAAATATTTTGAATCAGACCTAGAAACAAATACCTATAATATAATTATTTTAATATTTAGTATTTCTGAGTTATCTCAACTACTGGAATATTTTTAAGTCTACCTATTATGATCATCCAGGTTATCTCAACTATCACAATTTATTAAATAACAATATTTCTATATATTCGTATCATATTGTTGAAGTTTAATTAACATTTAGCTATTACATTTAAGATACCTTAAAAATTAAATAGGATTTAAATTGAAATTAAAAAATCAAAAGAAAATTCAGTTGATAATTTTTTTGTGGAGGAAAGTATGTTTTAATATCCTATAGAATTCTATAAAATGGATCGTTTGCAAAGTTTTGTTGTCAAACACATTCAGTATTTCAGTTAGATAGGAGTCCAGAAGATGGCGAGCTGTTCCCCTCCGTTTTTTAGTTTCGCCACTTTGTCAATCTCCAAAGGTGTTAAATTATTCGGTTGTGTCTAATTGATGTGTCAAAATAAATAAAAACATTAATGGTTAATGATCTTATGGCGAGACAGTGGTGGTCAAATGATTTTGTCATGGGGGGGGGGGATGTAGCAGATTTTTTAACAAGCACTATTTATAAAAATCAGTATTTTTAAACATAAAATTAATTAACAATCAGTACATATTTTAATTATATTATTAAATCTATTTTTTGGTTTTTCTTTGCCAATTCGTCCAGTACTTGGTCTGCGGTTATATTGACAACCCCACAATGGATAGCCAATATCCATAGTGGCTAAGCCATTGAGACGGTTTTAAAATAATATAATTAGGTATACAATTTATATTAAAACATAATGTATTAACATTTAAGCATTAAGCACTAAATTTACATTTCAAATATTCTTATAATTTAACTATACCTAAAGGCTAAAAGAAATGAACAAATCTAAAAAGTTAGTTTCAATTAATATTTTAGTGTTTTATGTTTAAACTGTAAATTTAATACTTATTCCAATAACCAATGGCCAAAAGCATTTTCTTCCAGCCTAAAGAATGTAGTATAGTAAGTACAGCATATTTACCTCTACCATTGTATTTCTTAAATATGTTTTCAGCCGTTTAAGGCATGAAAACATTCTTTCTGGTGTTGCGGTTGATATAGGAAGTGTACCTACAAAATATTTTTAACAAAGAGTACACATTTGAAAATAATTCACGATTACATATTCTAATTGCATCTAGTCCATTTTTTGCAGATTTCCATATACGTGAAAGTTTTGTTTTCCAAAGGCTCAATTCCGCTTTTACTATCTGAATATTAGTAGAAAGGTAAAAATTGACAAGCTCATAAAAATCTCCTGATTCATAATCGTTTGTAAATAAACATTTAAAGCCTTGAAGAGTAATTGTTAAATATCATTAAATTAAATTTACAATAAATACTTTAATTTTGGAAATAACATAACTCTAATTAATTATGTTTTATTTTATTGATTATTTGATTTTTATATAGTATTGCTAAAGTATTCCACTACTATATATTGAAATATGAAACAAACCTCCAAAAATAGTACGGTGAGCCAAAAACCTTTCTTCCAATTGATTTATAAAAAAATCGATATAAGGGAAACAAATAGATACTCAAAAATACTTCTCAGGATCGACTGTAGAACCATCATTGCCTATAGTTGAATTATCTCTGTATGTTTGTCTCTTGTTAATCCGTTTGATTTTAATATGGAAATCCAAGAATTCAGCCATTTTCTAATCAAACATTAAAACACAAATGATTTGTTGACAAAAATGTACACTTCTAACTAAAAATATTCAAATCTCAATCAAAGTGATTCATATTAACCTGTGCTTTTTTGAACATTTTATTAAACTCTGTATTAATATTAGTTCTTAGGTTTTTAAGTATTGTAACATTATCATCGGCAAGATCTATAGCTTCCTTTAAGTCAATGTCTTTACTTTGTAGTAATTTACACGATGATAAACCATAAGAAAATATTAGCTAAAAAAATGTATTTTGAAATTATTTATGTAAATAAAATATAATAGTTTAAAGATAATTTATTTACATTTATTACTTGAAGTGATACTAAAAATTCAGGATCAAGCGCTTTAACTAAAATAAAAGCATCTGTTGCAGCAGTATCTTTCCAACTAGAAATGTCTTCTAATGACACTACTACAAAGTTAAAAAGTTCTATAAAATCATTTACAGCTTCATATCTCTGAACCGGATTCATTAACAATTTTAACAATTTTTTTTATAATAATATCTCTACATGTTTCTATTATCTCATTTTAAGTACGATTGCTGATATATTTGTTTTTAGAACCAGTTTCTAAATATGTTTTCATATATTCTATATATTTAGCTTTATATTTCAAAATTGCACGAAAGTTCCCTTCATTTTCATTTGATTCACCTAAACAATAAATTCAAGTATACAATACTAACTTTTAAGTATACATTACCATATATTATTATTTATTTGTATTATTATTTTATATTATTTAAGCCTTGCAAATTGTAAACTATGAATAATGAGATATACATACTATTGAAACAAATAGGACCATAATCTTGATGTCCTCTTAAAGCTATTTCCTGTTGGCCACATAACATAATGCAATCTATGATTGGAATTAAACGCTTTCGATTTTCTTCAATCTGTTTTGTTCTAATTTGAAATTGAAAAACGTAGCTTAAATATTGCCTTATACTTATAGACTGACATTCAAATAAAAGTATACTTATTAATTTTATGTAGGTACCTTTCACTATCAATGCGGTTTATAATTGATAAACTCTTATTTAAATAAACATTTAAAAAGTTATCAGATTTAAGTAATGCAGTTTTATGGTATTCCAAATTTCCATGTTTCTTAAATACCTATCAGATTATTGAAAAATTATAAATAACATTTTTAATAAATTTGTTTATAAATATACATACTTCTGTAGCTTTTTTGTAGTTAGTAAAAGTCTCCAGTACAAGGGTTCCTAGTTTCTGACTACCAACACCACCAATTCTTGAAAAAGCAACACAATATTTGCAAAAAGCGCCTTGGTATTTTTCTGAATATGCCAGCCAGTTATAAATATTCAGCCAATGGTGTGGAAATTGTAATCCTCTTTTAACATTAAAATCAAGTATTGGAAAGATAAATGTAGCTGGTGGTATCCTCACATTTTTAAGAATCTGAATACATTTTAGTTGTTTTAGTTGTAATAATAAACTAAAACTACACATGGTACTAATTTAAACATTAATTAATAACTGACAAAATACTTATTAAATATCTATCAGCATCGGTCAAGGTAGAATTAATATAAGAGCCAATGCCATGAGTATTGCATTCAACAGCCTAATACAATAATTATTGTAATTAATCCATCATAAATAAAACATTTGACATTAACTTAATTAAATGGTACACATTATAACAATTTTTTAGTAATAACATAAAGTATTAATTTGTAATAAAATATATTACACTATAAACAAAATAATAAAATAACCAAACAATATTCTTACGGTTTTAAAAGTAACAATATTATTTTGATTTATACTTTATTATTTAATTTATTATAAATAATAGAGTATAAATAAAAGTAGTTACTAAATATTAGGTAACTGAAAATTAATATGTTAAAATTTGTATTCGTGTAGGTACTTACCAAATTTAAGTTTTGTGACCCTAGTGTCTCGTCTGTCACTTTTTGTGGCAAAGGAACATCTGATTCAGAGGCATCTACATTGACAACATCATCTAATTGTTTAACTTTTTTAGAAAAAAAAAAACTCTTTATTGAGCCATCCTTTCTTTTAGCACTCATAATGAATAATTTTAATATTATTCATATAAAATATAATATAATTTTGTACAGCTGAATCGCTGAAAGACAAACTATAACAATATTATAACGTCTATAACTCTGTGTCCTGTGATTTAAACTTTAAAACTGTTTAGTCATAAGTCAACATTCAAGATAAATCGACCAACTAATAGCCCCGCGCTGGCTACGAAATACGAATACGTATCGCCCGTATCGATATCGTTATGCACGGTAATTCCCGGATATTTTGTATAGACAACCTAATAGTAAATATTAGGGATGAGAAGTTATAGGAGCTAAAATAGACAAAATATGCATGCAAATATGCAAGGAAAAATTATGATATATGCATAAAAAATTTAAAAATATGCAAAAAATATATTATAATATGCAATTTTTTCCATAAATAAAAACATGTTTAAAATAAATTAATATAAATAATATTCCATTAAATTTGTTTCTATTAAAATATAAATAATTTTTAACTGAGTGATAAAATAATTAATATAAAAATAAATATATAGTATAAAAATCAATATAAAAATGATTGGTAAGTGTATTGAATATTGATTATATATTGATAGTTAGGTGATTTAATCTAAAAAAATAAAAATGCAATTTTATAAATTATAAGTTTTGTAATATACTAATATATTTGTTAATAATTTTTCAAACCTGTAAATTTGTTGCATTGAACCACCAAAGTTTTTTTAATATTTTCGACATCCAATCTCCGACGATTATCCGAAAGAATATTTTTGTATCGTGAAAAACTTCTTTCCACATCAGCTGATGTTATGGGGACATACTTTAAGTAAATAAGATCATTTCCGGTTAAGTCTTCTGGCAATTGGTCCATAGGTGATTTCTCCATTTAAAATTTTTGAAATATTTCGTAAAATACTGAATCCATTATTTTTTTCCAAAACATAATTTAGTTTTCGGTTTATTGCGTCGCCTACTTCACCAACTACGTCATTTAATTTATTTTGAACCGATTTAACGACAGATATTGAATCAATCAATGAAATATCCTGTCGTTCAAGTTGCGTGATTGTTGATGTTAAAAAACCATAATTTGAATGAATAAAAACCAAGTTAGCTTCTATAGAATTTTCACTTAAAATTTGTTTAGCTTCTTTAATGGAAACCGCATCTATGAATCTAATATTTGCAATACACCATGTATTTCTTTAAAATGTTGGCAGTAGTATGAAGCAGCATTGATCCATGTTCCCCAACGCGTAAGTATGGGTTCCGGTGGAAGCGGAATACCCGGAGCTTCGGTTTTAAATAAGATTGTGCGAGATAGAGCTTTTAAAAACACTTGTTTCACTCTAGATATTAACTTGTCTACACGAGGAAATTTACCTCGAATTTCTTCTGCAACTCTGTGCATACCGTGTGCCAAACAAGTGACATGCACCATTTTCGAGTATAATGCTTTTATTGCTGTACCAGCTTTTTTCATGTATGGAGCGGCGTCACTCAGAAATAAAAGCACGTTATTGTGTTGTATACCGTCTGGCCACAAAAGGAACATAGAATTATCAAAGAGCTTTGCTATTGTTGAAAAGTTAACTTTTTCCAAAACTTCAGTTGTTAATAAAAATATTTCACCTGGCCCATCAATTAACAATGTTCCAACAATAACGTTGGCAATGAATCTACCTTCTACATCAGTAGTTTCATCTATAGAAACCCAAATTTTTTTGTCAGAGATATGTTTTCTAATATTATTCATTGTTTCATTGTAACAATCAGTCACATACGTTTTTCGTAAGGCAGATTCGCTTGGAACATCTTTAAGTGTATATTTTTCTAAAAATGATCGAAATTCAATATTGGTGATTTTATGTAAAGGTATATTAGCACATACCACGATGTAGAGAAGATTTGGTGACACCACTTGTACATATTCCGGTGGCAAATTTTCTCGGCAGTGTGGTAGGTAGCGCCACCATTCATCCGAAGGCCGGTTTTCATATTGTGAATACATTGTTTTTAACGTAAAATTTCAAAAATTATATACATTTTGGTCGTGTTTGATACTATTACTTCAAATTTAAAATATTGACCACATAAGAATTATTTTTAAGTAATTATTCTATTCAATTAGGTAACATTTAAAATAGTTTAAATTAAGAAAGTTTTATTATATAAGTATTTTATTTTAACAACTTTATGTACAGTTATATGAGTTTCGACTGCTTCGCTAAATTTTTTTGTCTTTTATTTTTTTCTCGATTAGCATTCTCTGCATCACATAAAAAATACATTCTTGATTGTAAATAAAACGTTATAATATTTTTGGTCAATTCATTTGCATGTTCATCACACCCAAGTAAGTTTATATTAAATTTGTCTGTTCTTAGAGCTCATCTAATATTAAAAATAATACATTTTTTTGGATTTTAGTTCTTCCAATAATTGAGCAAATGGCATCTTCGAGCTATAACAAATAATAAAGGAAATTATTATTAGTTAGTATACAAATATATTATACATATGCAAATTGTTTGCATATTTATATTTATTATATATTTATATATTATATTATTATATTACTTGGTAAATAATTTCAAAAAGTTTTTTAGATGGTACAAGTAAATAACCACGAGTTTTCAATTCTAGTAATTTTTCCCTATCCTGTACTTCATGTTCATCTGGGGTACACAGCATGGTGTAACATTCTTGACAACATTTGGCAGGTTTTACTCTTCTCATCTTCCTTGCAACATAACCACTTAATACAGTTAAAGCATCTTCATTTATTTGGAGAGCAGTATAGTCATGATCAGCTATTGAGATCAAATTATCGACTGGTATTTCATTAACATTGTCGAGTATGTCATCAATTTTATTTTCAAAATCAATCAATATTATGTATAAAATCAACTTAGTTATTTTTATTCCATAGTGCACAGTGTACACTTTTTTTTTTAGGTCAGAATTAATCTATTTTATAATATAGAGAATTCAGGATATGTATATTATAATATAATTATACAATTATATATTTACTTCATATTTTAATAGAACAAAATTAGGTTTGCGATTGAGTTATATTTTGATCTGAGATTATAATTTATTAAAATTGTATTAATAGTTTACTTTATTAAACACAAATATGTATCATTAATAATGCCCTTTTAGAGGTACTTAGGTTGTACTTTTAACTTTTTGTTATAACTGGCATAGCCAGTTTTGCATCCTGGCACAAAACATTTGTTTGGCATTTTTTAACAAAATAAGAAAGTATATACAAAATATTATTAATTAATCTACAGGGCACAGACCGTTAAGGGAGTTTTAACTCTTAAGACTTGTGTAAATACAAACAATTATGTAAATTAAAATTAAAAATAGAATATTATCAATTACTTATATTAGGTTTATATTATTATTTTAACTGATAATTTATTCTATTCTCTATTGTAAATATTATATTTTATATACATCATGCTTAATATTTAATTTTTTTTTTGTTATTATATATTAATATCATATAGGTACCTATAATTATGATTTTTATTTGGGTGTATTTTGGTCAGTAGGTAGGTAGTAGTATATATTTTGAGCTTTTATTAACGGTTTAAAATCGTCTTTATACTTATTGTAAGTAGATATTACTAATTCCATTTTTGTACATACATGTTTCAATGAATAAATAAACATATAAATATCATAAAATAAATATGCATTTTATTTAAATCAATAAATTTGTACGATATGGCTACATAGTACATACCATATAATATTATTACAATTTTTACATAATAATTGGTACATGATTCGAAAACATTAGTTTATTTTAATAATCTATACAATATAACATAAAATATATTATGTTGGCGTACACATTAATGACATTTGAACATTAATTAATATACATAAATAAAATTTAAATGTAAATCTCCATTACGACTTGTATAAAAGTCGGCCTTCGTTCGAATGGTAGCGCACTCTGGTGATAAATTCTGAACTACCAAGCTGCCGTGATTTTTTGCGTCAATATTGTACCATTGAAAGATAGAAAGAAAGAGCGGTGTCACCTTATCTTCTCTACATCGTGGCACATACCATAGCTTTACATAAATCTTTTGAAAAATGCGATTTTTTTGAATTTTTACTTGATGTACTTGGTGTGAATAATTGTTGAGTTTGAAAATTTTGTTTACGGTTCAGCATTCGCTCATGTTTGGATGTTTTTAAATGCTGCGTAACGGTAAATCTTTTGTCAGAGTTAACTTTAACAGAGCAAATTTTACAAAATAAAATGTCACCATCTGTAGAAAAAACTTGTTCACCAAATTCTGTAATGTATTTCTTTATTCCATTCACTTTCTGCATTTTAAATTATGTTTCTAAACCAAACAAACACACAAACGAACATACAATTATACAACAACGGTTGTCACTAGACTAATTGAATTAAAATAACGTAAAGACGTCAAACACTCATATATTATATTGATATATCTATAAACGATTAGATTATACAACAACGGTTGTCACTAGTCAGACTAATTGAGTAATAAACGATTAGATAAGATACTAATCCTAGATTTACTTTTATATACCTACCTACTATTAAATGTTACAATTCTACAATTTTCAAATTTGTTATCTGCATTTTTATTTTATTGATTATTGCAGACTATGAACACATACAATTCTATAAAATAATAAATTTTTCATGTCAGTTGTATTAAATTCCACATAATTTTACTAAATATGCATTTTTATGCACAAAAAAACATGAATATGCAACTTTTAAGAAAACTACCAATATATGCAAAAATATGCAAAATTTAAATACCAAATTTCGATTCATTAGGTTATAAAACAGATTTTTAGCTCACCTAGCTATAAATAGAAGATACTGAAAAAAATATGCAAATCCTATAACTTCTCATCCCTAGTAAATATAAATAATAATAATAGCCTAATTCATAGGTGTGAGTCTAGATAGTAGATAATAATAATTATTATACCATACACAGTGACACTATATATAAAAATATAACAAATATAGTCGTAAATCGTAAGACATAAGATCTACTGTAAAAATTTATCATATAAAACTATTTGTTAAAAAAAAAAATTAATACCTATATTTATAATAGGTATAATGTGCATGAAATATAAATATTAAAAAAAAGTCATGGAGGGGATATATCCCCCTCACTCCCCCCCCCCCCGTTTGACCGCCACTGTGGCAAGATATGTGGATAGTAAGTTATACTTTGAAAACCACATTTAATTGTATATTACGATGATACAGATCAGCAGGAATGTACATTAATTATAAATAGATTCCTATACAGAGGTAGATGAGAAAACCCAGATGATTCTAACAGGTAGTCGAGATTACCTGGAAGTTCCAAATATTTATTTATTTATTTGTTAAATAACCACTTCTTAATTATAATATTGTTAAACTATCCTGTTATGAATATTATATGGTTTTATCTCAGTATAATATACTTAATTTTGCATGTATAATTTGTTAACTATAGGTAGTGTAAGATTTATAACAGAACCTAGTGATATTGTAACAACTGCCGGTAAAACCATAAGATTGGATTGTGAAGCAAGTTTTGATAGTGTTGCTACATTGCCTCAAATTAGATGGAGGATTCCTGATGGACAATACTTTGATTTTATCGGAGATACGAGAAGGTAAATTCTTTAAGAATAGTATTATTTTTTAGTTCACCTACAATACTATTAGGTATTTATAAATTGTTCTCTTTTTCTTGAATATCTATTGATTATTTTTATTTATTTATAACCTTAAAATTCTAAGTGAATTGTATAGTTTAATTATAACTACAAGTCATTCCTTAAATGAATTCTTTGCTGTAACTTACTATAAGGTAGGTTTCTAAGTTAATAACAAAATGTTGTTTTTTTCAAATAAAATTGTTTTTATCTAATTAGGTACTTACCTAATGTGTAAATATTGTTAAATATTGAAATTAGGATTAAGGATCTAATATAATCTAAAGAAAAATATAAATTTTAACTGTAATAACAACTAAGAGTTATGAACTCTGTATTAACTTAATAGTTCATCTACTTAAAATTAAAAAATATACATGTACCTCGAGAATATGTGTTAAATGACTGAATAATTAATTTTTTTTATAATTTATAATGGTACCTAATTTACTTTATCATAAATACATTTTTGGTATGGATACAATTTTTTTTTGCTCATCTGATATGCTAAATTTCATATAGTTAGTTTGTTGTCATGGTTACTTATAACTTATAAGTAACTATGACTTATAAGTTATAAGGAAAAATGTATTTACAATTCATAGATTTTTCTTGTAGAGGAATAATATCAAGTAGCTTGCGATTAAGAAGAGAATTTTTTAGTACTGTAACCATACAATTTTCAAATAGTTATTAAAATAAGAACAACATTTAATGTGAAACTTAAGTTAAATTGATGTTATGTTGTTAATGTTTCAACCCTAAGTTAAACAATGTCACAACATAACTATTCTCCTAGAAATGTAAATAGTCTTCCCTCTAATGGAATTGTAATAGACATTTGTATATTGTGCAGGATACTTAAGTAGAGTGCTGATTTGTATGCATTAATAACTAATCAAATATTAAATATCCATAAATATATGCACTAACATTTTCAAAAATGCACAAAACAAATAAATATGCACTCAAAAATTAGCAAAAAACAACATTTATTTTCTAAATATTTAATTAAAATAATAAATTTGAAATAATGGAATGTAAAATACTTTTCCTTTAAAATATCTGTGTTTGTTGTTAGTTTTAATCTCTAAGAAAAAAATTAATTCCCAAATATATGGGAAAACCGGGTTAATACCTACGAGTGTACCTATTAATTTATTTCGATAATAATTGAAACTATGAAAATATAATTTTTCTATATTCAAATAGTAATTATTTCAAAAATGTCTAAAAAAAAACATCAAAATATGCACTTAAAGATGAAATATGCGATTAAAATCGTAAAATAAGCTCTTAAATAAAAAAAAAAATGGGTAAATGTAAAAAGATGCCAAGTATGCACCATACAAGTTTAAATTGATATGTCATGAAACTAATTCTGTACTAAATTCATGCAATCAACTAGAATAAATATGCAAATGCATTCAAATCCGTGCTCTACTAATTATAATTAATTATGATATTCTATACCACCACCACCCTCTCTCCCAAAAAAAACAACCCAAAGTCTGACTGTAAATATGTACGTGCACATACATATCACTAACGCAGCATTTTACACACTAGTTAAAAATGTTAATTTTAGTGAAACACTGAAACTTAGTTTCATATTTCCATTAATATAACTTAATTGGACAGTTACAGTGAAATTTGTTGTCTCCGTGTTACAAGTGCCTATGTCATATCCTAAATAATATTACCTTTAAATTTTATTAGAGGTCAACTCACTCTAATTTTTAAACTAACGGAGCTAAACGTGATCGGCTGAGTGTAAAATTTGCTATGTTTCTCATTTGTAAGACGGAGACAACAAATGTCACTGTAATGTCCCCTTAATGAGTAACATTATAATATGAACACTTATCTGTATGATAAGTATAAGTTCAATTTGTATAATTGAAGAGAAATTTATTTACGCCATTTATTTATGAGATGATTTTATTTTCAATGTTCAATATTATCTCTAAAACTTATTACCCATTACTTTTTAAATTTTTTTATTGAGTTTAATAATTAAAATATATAACATTTACTTATATACAGGTATAGATTAATTTCTCTTCTACAATATTGATAATAAGTGTTTTTACTATCAAACTGTTGAATAAACCATATTATTGGAATTGCAAATATTAATTTTCATAGAATTTTACCATACTATTTATTGGTTCCCCTTAGTATATAATTTTTAAGGATTTAAAGGACATTTAAAAAAATTTATTTTTCTTTACCAAAAATTTTGTTTCTTATATTTTAAGCATAGTATGATACTGTTTTAGATCTATTTTGAAAAATGGGTCTTTGCTTATTAAAAATGTTTTCAATAATGACGAAAAAGATATTTCTGAAGGCTTAGAAGCATATCAATGTGTAGCATTTGTTGATAATATTGGATCTGCTGTTAGCCGTATAGCAACTGTGACTCTTGCACGTAAGTCTTACTTGATGATGTTTTTATATTTATTTATTTATTAACAATAATTATACAGGTCTATCGCCATTTGAAAAGCAACCGACAGATTTAAGACTTCTTCCTGGACAAACAGCACATTTTTCTTGTGTCATTAATTCTCAACCTTTACCAAAAATAACTTGGTTTAAGGACCATTCACCATTAGTAATAGATGCTCGTATGACAATATTCCCATCAGGTAAGATCATTCATTTCATTACATCTATTAATAATTATGATTAATATTTAATATCACAATATAACAACTTTATTCATTTTTATATTATATAGGAGCATTAGAAATTGATGATGTCCATAAAGAAGACAGTGGTGCTTATAGATGCAATGTTACTGGATTGGATAGGCATAGATTAAGTGATCCCGGAGTGTTGACAATTGTTGAAAATGAAGGTTATTAAAAAAAAAATATCTATTTTACTTTTACATTTTATAAAAATAAATAAGGTTAAGTAGTAGTTAACCGCTCTGGTGTACAGTAGGTTATACTCGATGTGTTACTCATCAATGAGTAGGCACATTAATGAATATTTAATTTTAATTCAATTATTTATAGGAAACTGATTTAAATACTCTAAAAAACAGGCCTTAAAACAATACAATTTAATGCACTCATAACAGATTTTTTTTTAAATGCTCTTTCAATTATTTTTAATATTGAAAAAAATAGTTTTGTTATTTATTAATAATTATAACATAAATTCCTATCATTATAAATTATTTGTATCATCTTATTATTGGTCTTCTTTTATCTTCTTTTTAGCCTGAAAATTATTTCCAAAAAATTAACCATACAAACCGTATTATAGATGGTAACAGCGTCTAATGTATCTGATTGCAAAAATATAACAAATAATAAAAATAGAAGTACAAGGCTAAATAAATGATACTTTGTTTTATTATTTAGCTTAAATTAAAATTTAACAAAATCTTATAAAAAAAAAGACTTTAAAATATAAAAATGCACTAAAAAGTGATAGTCTTAAAAATTCCAAATAAAAGTTAAATTTTTTAATTCCTTTTGGTGTATGAAATTAACTTTGTGCTTGAAAAGCAATGTTTTTGGACATTCAGTAAAAAATGCAATTTGCATTCAAATCCGTTTCCTAATAATATGATGAAAAGCAATTCGAGCGAAGAAAAATTATTTTAATAACAAAATTATTAAAATTGCTTGTATTAGGTTATGACTTATGAGCAATGAATGTATTGATTTTACAAAGTTGTGATATTTTTTTTTCTTCTCGGCTAGAAAAAATTCTCTAATCACTAACTTTCATGGAGGTTTCGTGTTGCAAATAAGATCTAGTTGGTATGTTTGGAAGATTGGGATTTTTTTAAATAATCGGTGGAATGTGGTGTATGAAAAAAAATAAAATTTTAATTTAATTACTAGTAATTGTTTTGTAACCATTATTACAAAAAAGTTTAAGTCAAATTGGCTTTAATATAAGATATTACTGAGATAAATCTGATATCATGACCAAGGAGTATTATGAATAGAACTTTTGAACCAATTAGATCTAATTGTTCATGAGAAACCTTCCACAAAGTTGATGATCAGAGAATTTAAACTTTCTTGATTCTTAATAAAGTAAATTTTAAAAATGTCGAGGGTTAGTGGTAATATTAAAATAATAAAACATAACTCAGTTATAACGTCTAATAGTAATAATAGGTGGGTTAATATGTTAGCTTTAGTTTAAGATATTAATGAGATTGATCTGATATCATGCCCAAGGTATAATGATTCAAAACCAGAAAAATTCTTTGAACTTAGCCCTCAAATCCTTATCTTTAACTATGAAAGCTGGTTGATGGCTCATTAAAAATGGCTTGTCAAGTAGATACAAAATATGAAACTTAAACATATACAAAAAGTGTATTACATTTTAAACCGTTGAAAAAATAGTAAATTTCAGCTAGATTTTTCTTTAGCAACACAGTTCTTAGATACTGGAAAACGGATTTCATTGTTAAGTTTGTGTTGGAATCACATTTTTTAGCAGAAGTCCAATGAGTTTCATGCCTTTAATAGGTAGTTCATCCAGTGCAGACCTTTAAAGTTGTATACAAGAACTAAACACCAAACCAAAAATTTGTTTAAAATTTTAAAAGTGGTAAAAAGTATGTTGTGAGTTCCACAAGAAAATAAAACTAAAATAATAAAAAAGTTATTTTATTTTTTTAAAAAAAAACTTTACAAAAAGGCTCAACCACTAAAATTACACATCATTCACTCCGCTCAGAATCGAATATAATTTAAATTGTATTTATAATTTGTGTAGATGCAATAAAAAGATTAAAAGCTCCAGAATTTGTTGCTAAACCTCATTCAACAATTGCTTTGGAAGGATCAATGGTAACTCTAGATTGTGCTGCTGTTGGAAATCCACGACCACAAATTTCATGGTTAAAAGGTGGTACTCTAATAGATGTAGCGTAAGTATAAGTGTATAAATACATTTTTATATTCTATAGATTACGGGGTTTTTTTTACTTGAGTTTGAAAATTGTTCAGATACTTATAAAAATGAACTTTGCAAAATGTTGGTTAAATTGAAAGAGATTAATCCCTATCATAAAAGCATTGAACTAATTATAAGTACCCACAAATTTAGAAAAATGGGTATAATGTTTCAACTAATTTCAAAATAAATATACTGTACACACTTTATATTTACTATTACTTTACACTGGTGTATTTTCAGCGAATATGATAAATAAGTGTATATCTATTAAGTGAAGACCACATATTTTTTATTATTTTCCGACGTGGTTTTATTAATTATATGATAGTTGATTACATTTTTAAATGTATTAAGTCTTGATAAAGTGCTCCTACAAGTGTAGTAGTAACACTTCATAATTATAGATTTATTATAATTAAGTTTGAATTTATTTAAAAAACTATTAATTTTTAAATTATTATTATAGACATCTGGATACCCGTTTTAGCATAATCGGTACTGGTGGCTTACAAATAACACAAGTGAATAAAAATGATGATGGGAATTATATTTGTCGAGCAGAAAATCACGAAGATTCTGCTGATGCTTCTGCTTCATTAGAAGTTCATGGTAAATAATACTATGCTTGGTAATACAGAATTATTTTAATAACATTAAATCAATTATAAATGTTACTTTCACATTATTGCTTTATTTTAGAGTTCTGATTTATAAGTCATGAAAAAAAAAAAACAAATAAAGAATGCTAACTTGTGAGCATGTTAAATTCCCACTTTTAAACACATTTTAATACAACACAAAAAATCATAATTCCATATTATACAATTTTTCAATGCGTGAGTTAGGTTCAATGTCAATTCTATTGTTGAATAATGAAAATAATATAACTTTTCCCATCTTAAATATTGTCATCCTAATTAAGATGAAACAAAGACCCGTCGTTTTCACTGTGTTTAATTGAGATTTGTTATAATCGATATATAATAGGACACAATGAATTTAGTATTTACATTATAATTGTATGTTGTCACCACCATGCTAGGACTTTTCTCTTACATAATACGTTTCATAATGATTATTGTGTGTAATGTGTATAAAGTACATATTACAGTATTTACAGTGCTGGACTTGTTACATTATATTATATAACTTAACAAAAAATGCTTACATTATTTATAACTTAACAATAATAGAACACCATTTAGTTTCAATTAAATTGTATCTAGTAAATTTTTTAAATGTTTAACTATTAAATACAATTATTTATAATTATAGTTAAACCACTATTTATTCGCAAACCTAAAGATACAATGGTTCTTGAAAAAGAAGACATTACTTTAGAGTGCGAAGTAGCGGGTAAACCTCCACCACGTGTCATTTGGCTAAAAAATGGTGATAGAATTAAACAAGATGAATACCTACAGTTTGTTAGTGGGTGAGTAATTATATATTATGATAAGATGGTAACATTACTTTAGTTGAATTATCTTAAACTTTATTATGATTCACTTCAAATACGATTGAAGATAACTGGTTGCAAAACTCCAATATTAAATTGCTTAAGAGGACTGTATACTCACATGTGTTGTCTTCGTCTTTCATGCTGGTAAGAACTAACCAGGTTATAATCGACCTGTTAAGCAAAGCGACCAACTTTTCACACTAGAAAGAGGAGAACATTCAACGTGCAATAACACATACAAAAACATTTTTTATTGTTTAAAAATGTATTATTTTTGAGTTTTTTAAACAATGTTGCACAGTAAATGTTCTCTTGTTTATAGTGCGAAAATTTGGTTGCTTAGCTTGGACTACAACCCGAGTGGTTCTTACTCACGCAAATCAGTTTTTGCTAAGCTATACGTTTGTAAAACTGAGACAACACATGCGGGTGTATCATACTCTTTTAAAGACATGGACCATTCACAATGTCATGCTATAAGGCTCCCCTTAAAACTAGATTGTAGTAAACCCTAGCGGCAAACAATAAAACTGAAGTACTGACCGTGGTTGTCTAAGTTAATGTTTCAAAAATTTCTCATAAGGAACTAGTTATGCATTCTTATAATAATGCAATTATGAGAAGGTCCTTTTATTTCATTAAGTTGTGCAACCAGTTATATGTACAACCGTGATTTCAAGTGAAATTGTAATAATTATCAGTAGAGAAAGTTACAATGGAAAATCAAATTTAAATTCTGAGTACAATATATTTTATGTTCCATGATGAAATAGTAGAAAAACTAATGAATGTTTACATGTCACTGAAAATAATATACATTAAATTCATTTTTGAAACATGTGTTTTACAGGACTAATTTAAAAATATCTGGCTTGATGACTATGGATTCTGGCATGTTCCAGTGTTTGGCATCAAATCCTGCTGGGAATATTCAGTCATCAGCGTTTTTAAACGTTTTTCATGCAGGTAATTTAAAAGTTTTTTATTTGTTTATGTATCAGTAATGCTTGGATTTAATGAATTAGAGATTTATTGATTTTATATTTCAATAACTAAATAATTTTAATGTATATAGTAAAATATTAGATATGTAAATATAATATATTTCCAATAAATGTTAATATTTTTAAGTTGTGATTAATTTGTTAATTTTATAATTAACATACTTAATATAATATAATATACTTACAATGCTTTATTTACTTAAACATAAATACATATAATACCAATTATAACAATACATAATTATTAAATAAAACTAACTGATATATTACATAAATATATAGTGGTATATAAAACAAAAGTTTTGTGTTTGAATTTAAAAAACAAATTTATATTATTTTTGTTTCGCATATAGTATATTTCTTTTTTCGTATGAGTTACACATTCCTAAGTTAGCAGCTAACATAAAAAAATTAATCTCATCGGCGTAATATAGCTGGACAGATTTTCTAGCTTATTTATATTAGTTAAAATGTGTATGATAATAGTTACCAATGTTTAGATCTTATTTAACAAAAAATCATTCTTGATGAATAATAACGTAGAAACTAAAATTTTATACTTTTTTTTAACTTAAATTCTTTTAAAATAATTCACTTTATTATTTATTTATTTATTTTTATTATTTTTTACTACTTTCTTTTGTTTTGATTTGTTTTGTTTTGTTTTGTAGTCATTTATTTATTTTTGTTTTGCGTTTTGTTATGTTTTTGCTTTTATAAACAGAAAATATACCTAGTTCAAACAGTTCTACAAATATTAGTAATGATTTCATCCACTCATTCTCTGCAGCCGAAAAACCAAAGGATTTAAAAAACAATTTACCATCACCCCCGAGAGCATTAGAAGCAAGTCTTGTATCATCTAGGTTAGCCACTTTAACTTGGATTGTTCCACTTAAACCTAATGGCGAGATATTAACTTACACAATATTTTATCAACAAGAAGGATCAGACAGGTTAATATTCATATAAACATGTTTGTAATTATTTTTAATTGTTTTATGTAAATGTTGCAGGGAACGTATGACAAACACAACACAAACTGATATAACTATTAACGAATTAATACCTGATAAGCATTATCTCTTTAGAGTTATAGCACAAAACAAATATGGTATAGGCGAAAGTTCGCCACGTTTAAAAGTAATGACGAAAGCAGAAATTAATTTACCTGGACAACCCTTCAATGTAACTGCTAAAGCAGTTACACCTACATCAATAATTGTCTCTTGGTCTAGACCAGAACACGGCAGTGAGAATTTGAAAGAGTACAAATTATTTTATATGAAGGTAGAATACAATAAATCAAATAATAATGAGTTAAATATAAACACATATCTGTATTTATAATTATCTTACATTTACCAGGATTATACTTCTGAAGAACAATTTTTAATAACAAAACATACAGACCATGAAATAAGTGACCTTAGTCCATATACCAGGTATAAAATTTGGGTAGTGGCATACAATCAAAATGGTCCTGGGATGAACTCTTTAGAAGTGATTGTTTTAACAAAACCTTCAGCTCCGTCTCAACCGCCACAAAATATTGTTGTTGAAGCAATTTCTTCTACGGTATACCATAATATATTTTATAATAAAATAATCAATTATAACTGTATATTGTTTTTTAATTTAGGAGATTAACATTAAATGGGAACATCCACCAAAATCCAGTCAAAATGGAGTAATAACCGGTTATAAAATTCGATACAAAAAACCAGATAGAAAATCATCTGGTGACACCATCACAACAGCTGGTGATAGTTTAGAATATCAAATTTCTGGATTAGACAAAAGTTCAGTGAGTAATATGTTTTTTAAACTATTTATATTATTTTAGTATTGTTCTCTTTTATTCCTCTATGTATGAACAAAGCATATATTTTTATAAATTAATATTCCCAAACTTGAAATAAAACCTATAGTTAATAACTTTATTTACTCATAATGCAATTTAAGTAATCATTTTTAATTCATAATTAAGTAATTGTAACTTAAAAAGTTGGATATATATATATATAAATACAATATTCTACTAAAAATATATATGATTAGATACTACAGATTAAAAATGTGTATATAATACAGGAGAACTTATATTCATTTCAAATTAATTCATATGTGAAACAAATAAAAACTGATAGTTAAATATTGATAAAAAACAATATCTAAAATTTAAATATTTCTTTATTATGTAATTATCATATTTTATTTTAAAATGTTGATATTAAATAACAGGGAGGTAATGTTTATGTAGTTAGTTGTTCTTTAAACTATTGTACAATATAGAATATATTTTATTTATCATTTCAGACTTATCAAGTTCGCTTATGGACTTTAAATACTGTTGGAACTAGTCCACCTTCAGAGTGGTTTATAGTTTTAACATTTGATAAAAATCTTAGGGAAGATACAGTACCAGATGCACCTACTAATTTTAAAGGTTAGTTTTAGTTTAATAATTTTAATTTATTTTCTTAAATGTATTACTTTTAAATAGTTCGAGCTTTTTCCAATTCACTACTGGTAACCTGGTCTCCTCCAAAAGATAAAAGTATAATTGTGAGAGAGTATACACTAGCATGGGGTAAAGGTGTTCCTGATGTTTATAAGGAAAAATTAAATCCAAAAATACGGCAATATGAAATAAAAAATTTGGGTGAATATAAATTTTTATACATATTTTTTCTTTAAAACTATTTTATGTGTATCATAATTTTTAGAACAAAATGCTGAATATGTACTGAGTTTGGCTGCTGTTAATGATATGGGTTTTGGACCATTAGCATACCTAGTAACAACTATAAAAGAACAAAATATTGCTAACACATTGGAGGAATCATCAAACCCAATAATACCACCAATTGGTTTAAAAACTAATGTTATATCTCCAAATGCCATAGAAGTATCATGGACAGATAATTCTCTTTTAGATGATTTTGATGTAATACAGAAATTCATTTCAAAATAAACAATTTATAATACATTTAATATTAATTTTAATTTCAGTCGAATGTTGAAGATGTACGTCTTTACGTTGTACGATACAAATCGTCATATTCAACCAACAAATCACGTTACAATTATGTGAATACCACTGAACTTTCTTGCATTATTAATGAACTAAAACCTAATACTCAGTATGAGTTTACAGTAAAATTGATTAAGGTAAATTTTTTATATTCAGTTGTTGCTATACTCTCGCCCAAAAGAGAGCTTATTGTGAGTGCGTTGACTAAATCTTATATCATACCTAGTACACTCCCAACAGCAATAACCGTCCAATTGAAACATTGCTGTATTTGCTCTGTACCTTTTGCCAATGGTCGTGTGATATAAGAATGGTGGTAACAATAATGTTGGGGGGATGGTGGTGGTCAGGGTTGCCACGTTATAATGTCAAAAATACAGGACAGATATTTTTGTGGCAATATTAAGTTCGATAAACATATTATAGTTAAAACCTGAAACCGTCAAAATTAGTTTTAACTAGGTAGTAAAAACTAGTTTCCACAAATCCCTTTAGTCACTTCTGGTTTTAACTAGTTGTGTGTGAATTATATTGGTGAAAACTGGAATAATCTAGTGGAAATTATGTTTATTTTGATAGGTTAAACTAGTTTTAACTAGAGGAAAGAAGAAATAAAAGTACACATTAGGATAATAATGATAGAAATGTATTATGTGCCCTACAGCTATATGTGACAAATCAAAAATGTCTTCCATCTTTCCAGCTTTTTTGTATCAGAAAATTGCAAAACATTGAATCGTTTCATCCTTCTATATTGAGCAGAGTTTTATTAGTTGCTGATATCACATCCTCCACCTCCTTCAGAGGTGAATTTTTAAGTACTTGTTGTAATGACATAATGATTGTCTTTTTTTTCTTTCATCAATTCCATAAGCTTCTTAAAAAACAGTTCTCGGGTACTCATTTCTATCTCTGTTTCAAACATGATACCAAAGTATACAGTGATCCATCAACGAGAGCAAAAAAAAAGAACTTAGAATAGAAAACAGGTAATTGTGACCAAAACACGTAGGTACGACAACAACGAAAACAATCGCACTGACAATACACTTATTTAATAATATATGTTGACATATATATCAATATTGTATTATTGTATTATATTGTAGGTATAATCTATTGAAGTTATATTAAAGAGAATAAGTTTTTATGTATCTAAGTGATGGATGACTACTTAAAATTATCTTAATAGTTAAATGATCTGATATTCAGCCGTTCAAATTTATCGAGCAATATTTATAGGTAGTCTGTGGTCGCATGCGTTTCATGTAGTACAAGTTCGAATACATGTATTTTAGTTAAAACTAATTTTAAATGACTTATTTAAACCTGCGTTAATCGTAATTTTAACTAGTTAAAACTAATTTTGACCGATTTCGGGTTTTAATTGTAACATTTATAAATGAATGACACCACCAAAAGGTTTCACGCCCAGCATTAGATGTTCCACATCAAATTCTAACTGATGTATATTAACAATAAATTAAATACAATGTATTACTTTTGTTTTTTTATTTACGTGTAAACCAATTTGATATAAGAAAACATAATTATAACAACTAATTATTTTTTTTAGTTGGAAGTTTTTTTCTTGCTTTATTTTTAAATGAAATCTGAACAGTTTTCTTCAAAGTTCATATTTATTTGAAGTTCTACTTTGCACCAGTTCCTTTCCTTTAACCGCTTTTAATTCATGATAGCAAACTAGAGTATAGTATTTTTACATTAAATTTAATATAAAATAATTTGTACGACTAGGGCCAATTCGAAAGTGCATGGAGTTTACTCGTTATGAATAATACTCAAGAAGCAAAACCAGCATCGCCACCAAGAGACTTAACTGCTGTTAAAAATGATGATAAGCCCCAATCTATAACATTAAATTGGCAACCACCCAAATTTTCAAACGGGCAAATTATTGGTAAGTAATTTAGAACAAAGAATTTCAATGACTGTATTAAAACATATTCTGCTCTAGCATATATGATTTTGTATACAACTGATGATACAAGTTCAGACAATGAGTGGATCACTGAAACAGTTGAAGGAGAACTTATGTCTTACTCAATTAAAGGATTGACACCAAGTACAAATTATTTTTTCAAAATACAAGCTAAAAATTCAATTGGTTATGGTCCATTTAGTCCTACTATTAGTATCAAAACATTGCCAGGTACTAAATTAATTTGAATATTATATACTCCTCATGTTAACTTGTTAGTATTTAATTTTGAAATATTTTTAGGTGGTAGCCCTTACAATGATGGAACATCACTAAAAGGTATTATAATTTTAAAAATAAACTAATATTATCTTTAATTAATTATACAATTTTATTTTTGTTTTAATCTAAATGTACAGATGGAAAAAGTGGTATAAACAACACAACTATTTTATATATACTGATCGCATGTTGTTTGTTACTTATATCATGTATTGGAATTGGAATTGCTTTATTGTGTTGTAAACAAAATAAACCATTAAGAAATCGAAGCAAAAAAGGGTAAATTTTTTTAATTTTGTAATAAGTTCTTTAAAGTTAAAATATTTGTGAAAATTGAATTCTAATATATAAACGACACTTTACCAATTTTAAGATTGTTGAAAAATTTAATTACCATAAGAGTAAACTTTATTTTATAAATGATGATTTCCATAGATTCTAGAAAATTGATAAAAAATAGTGTTAGGTTACGTTTGTCCATTATCTTAGTAGTTTCAACTAACATAATATATGTTATTGTATTGTTACAGAAAAATCTAAAATCTAAAACAACTAGTTTCACATTTTAGGTCACAAACTTTGTAACATTTTTAAAATTAATAATAATAAAATATTAATATAATTTATAGTCATGCAATTTAAATATTTTTTTTCGATATGACATCTAACTTGCTTTAAACAATTAGCCATTAATTTTAGTAATCTTATAAAAATATGAGTAGTTAACTTGTACTCTCACCACAACCTTTGCTTACAGAGAGTTGGTATTAACTTGTAAATGTAAATATTATAAGTTAGTATAGTTGAACTTCAATAAATAAATATTCAGTTAGCTATCAGAATAAAAAAAATACTTGAGAAACTAAAGTAAAAATAACATTTTTAAATGAATTAAACCATAGATTTCTAATTTTAGATATTCTAAAATATTTAATAAAAACAAATTTGAGTTCCGGTTTTTTTTTGTAAATCTATTTTACATATAAAATCAGAAAGTATTTAAAATTGATAGCCAAAACATTTTAAATAAGTAACAAAATCAAAATTTTTTTAAAAATTTTTATGGAATTCAAAACTTATTATTACATTTGATCATTATATTTTTGTTTGATAATTAATTGTCCACAAACACTTAAATTAGATTACATTTATATACTTAATTAATATTTATTTACTTATTGCATAACACTGCACCAAATAATAAATAATAAACGATTTGTGAGCAAATTTTATTTTGATAATAAAACTAATGATACTACATTGGGCAATGGCTCATCCAACAATTTTAGTATAATGTGATATCAACATAAGCCTTACTCTACACAATAAAAGCGAATACCTATGCCTTTGTTGCATTTTTGTGGAACATAAAATGTACCAATGCAGCAATGTGAATATAGTGCTACAATCTAGCGGAAAATGAAAAACAAAACTAAAATATACTGTTTTAATATTCTAAATAAGAATATATTATCATTGCCTCAGTTCATTTTGGTTAGTTTACACCTCTCGCTCTGAATTCTTCAATTACTATTATTATTTTATAAATAATTGATACCTTGTCATAATTACTGTGTTAACTTGAAAAAGGTTAGTTAATGTTAGTTTTTTATCAATAATAGATGAAATTTATTTTTCACTTAAGGTATATAAAAGGATCGACTGGTTATAATGCAAAGGGAGTAGCTCAGTCTCCAAGCATTAAACCTCCAGATTTGTGGATACACCACGATCAAATGGAACTAAAATCGATGGAAAAGTCCTCTCAGGGTTCATTAGATACTAGTTCTGGATGCGGTCAGGGAAGTTCAAACACGTATGATGGACCTGACACCCGTGTTACCATACATCATGTACCACAGGCTACAAATTCTTTAGAAAAAAGTAACTACGTTTCATCTTATGTGGGTATGTATATAATATATACTGTTAAAATACACTGTATTTTCTCTATTACATTGCTTAAAGTTAGGGATGAATCAAACTCTTTTTTTTTTTTGCCCTCAAGTTCAACTTCAAACTGATTCAAACTTAAATAAAATATTATTGATAGGCTTAAAATATCTGACTATTGAAAATAAATAAATAAATAATAATTTTAAGTCTACACATCACACCATAACTAAAATGAAATATCATGCTCTTCTAACTAGTCTTACATAACACATTTATTTTGTACTATTTTAATTTTTTAAAGTTCAACGTACTGAAGATTTCAAGAATCTATAGATAGACAGTGAAGTAGTGAAATCGATACCCGCAGCGAAAATGGTTGTAACTCAGTTTTTATGATTTTTCAGAGTGACTGTTTTAACATTATAAATTACGATTCTAATTCTGCTTTTGAACTTTTTTATGTTACGTTCTTATCATTATCAATATCTCAGAATAAATTAAAATACTATTTTTAGGTTTTTTGTCTCCTATCAGTTATCATCGACTTAACTGAGTTACGACCTTATGTCAAATTTCGTAACTCAAGTTAATTCTATTTTCGCGGCAAATGTATAAAAAAAAAAGTATTAACTCAAGTTAATTCTGTTTTGCAAGGAAATGTATAAGAAAAAAAAATATTAACTCATGTTTATTCTGTTTTCATTAGCTGAAAAATAAAATTAAACTATTGAATAAAAGAAAATTGTCATATTTATTTTTTTAAAACGTTGTACATCTCAAGTTATTATAATATTAATAGAAAAACAAAAAAAAATATACAAATTAAAAATGTTTAAAGAATGAATAATAATTAACAACTGGATTAACTATATTTTCATCAATTTATTCACTTGCAGGACTAGAACTAAGTGATTTGTAAAATGCATGGTATACAGTGGGAATTAGGCCTGTGTTGCACAAGGATAGTAAGTCGTTTAGCTTCAGTTTTTCAATTGGAAATGGTTTGTCATAAGCTCTCACAGGACCACAATGTGGCTGATGTCATCCTCTGTTTTTCTTGTGTTGTAGAGATATAGTTATAGTGTCATCGGTTATATTTAAGTTATATTTTATGCTAAGTTGAAAAGGACATTTAAATTTAACCATTATTTCTTTTACACAGCTCCATTTCACTAGCAATCCGTTACTTGCTAATTTCCAGTTGTACTCACTGTTATTTACAATATGTTTGAAATCCAAAGTCTTTATTTCAAACTTCTTTAACTGAATATGGTGTACCTTTAACTTTTGCACATTGAACTAAAGTGATCCATTGGGCTGGTACATAAATTGTTTTTCCTTTTTTTGTTTTTTCGATAGTGGCATGCATGCTATCTCCCTTGTTTTGGGTATGACCCTTTTCAAGAAACCTATGCGTTATTTTAATTTTAAGTTTATATGCTGCATATTCCCACATCGCAAACACAAAACGGTTGCGATTCTGCCCACCACAATTATCAGAATAGAAGGAGAACTCTTGTATGCCATCATCCTTCTTTTGTTTTAAAAACATGAACAAACATGTAGCAATTTCATTTGCACCTCTCTTAGCATCTGATTCGTTCCATATATAACAAAAACCTTCTTTCTTGCCAATATCGTAAATAGTGAAATTATACGTGGCGAATTTTCTTTTGTAATAAAATGTACTTGTTTCACTTTGTGGCGTCGTTAAGACTTTTTCTAAATCAAAAACCGCCACACAAAATCCTGGTTCAATAGAGGCTCTCTCTTTATCAGCATTTTTAATTCTTCTAACTACTTCTTTATTAAATAGATGTTCATCATAATATTGTATTTGTTGCTCTTCTTTTTCCTTAGGCTCGGCTATCTTATATTTCTCACAAACATCACATAAATCCTTTTTGGGTTTGAAAAAACTAATGTTGAATTCATTAAATACATCAGTATATTGCCTTAATGTGGCATTTTTTGTTAATGTCTCAACCGGCTTCTCATTAACCCATTCTAAGTATAAACGATGCATTTTAGAAATTGTTAAATTTGCTTCTAAGTACTTTTTATCCGTTTTATTTCTGGTGTAATGAGAGTCTACAACTGGAAAACTATTAATGAGTTCTCTAATAAATTGTTTAACCTCACAAGGAATAGTATGTGGTCTATTTTTGTGTTTACCTGTCATATCAGCATTAATAGTTGGTGAATCCTCAAGTTTTTTACAAATTGTATTCACAACTTTTTCAGATATTCCAAATGTATTAAGGAACATTTTTTTGCAGACTTGTATTTCCTTCTTTTTTACTATAAGAAAATATTTTCTAGAAAATTTCCTCCTTGAAAATTCTTTTAAAACTATTGCTTGTTTTGTTCCAGAAACTTTTACATATCTAGCGAGAAAATCCCATTTTCGACTTCGGTTTTCCAAATTCCAGTATAATTGAAATAAATTATATCGTTCTTCATAATTTATGTTTTCATGGCATTTTAATCGACATGTTATTGGGCATGGTAGACCCATTTGCTTGGCACATATAATTTAGCCTTTTCTGTTCAAATGTTCAACTCCATAATTTAGCTTTGCTTTTGATTTGACATCCAGCCAGTTTTCTACATTTCTAGTACGTTTTCTAGTTTTTTCTTTAGGAGAAATTCTACGTTTTTTGTTACTTCCCGTACTCTGTAAAATAAACATAAATTATTAATTAATCACAATATTTTTCATAATTTAAGTATTATAATTATTACTTATGGTAACTTACACAAGTATCAGTTAAGATGATGTTGTCATATCCAATGTTGTTCTCAATATTTATTGCATCAACCAAATATCCTATGTTGTTATTAATACTTGTAGGTAGATCCTATTAAGTAGAATATCAAGGTTTAAAATATTTTTATAGTTAAGTCAAATCACAATGATACTATAATAATATTCATACATTTTTAGTTTTCTTTTTCAATAATAACATTATTCTATTAATATGAGCAATTTACTATAGTATAGATAAGTTTTATAATATTGTACCTAAATAGTAAGTTAACAAAAAGAAAATTAACAGACTTTTTGTTTTCTTGTTATATTATTGTCCTATTGCATAAAATGTATGTTTAATATATTAATTTTAGCGTTCAATTAATATTGCTTATAAAATCTATGAATACATTTGTAAAGATGACATTGGTGGTTACTAATAGGTATAATAATTGTGTATGTATTATAGGTATTTCTGAATGTTAACAATAACTTTAATTATTTACAATATAAAACATTTCTATAAAGATTGTTTTATGATAAAAAAATTATTATGTACCTCCTTTGAAACAGAGTCATCTATATCAGAGTCTTCATTCAACTTTGAATAAACTTGGTTTGGAGTATACTCTGGATCCTTGTCAGTATCATAATTACATGTATTATCTGATTCTGAATTGCATTCAAAATCATCACTACTCATGGCACCATACTGATACAAACTAAGTATACTGTCAGTACCAATTGATTCATCATCATTAAATTCCTATTTTAAAAAATATATTGTTACTATACACCACAAATCAAAAAAAAAATTAAACATTGAAAAAAAATGCACTGTGACAGTGGTCATTATATTGTAGTAATATGAGGTTAATAATAATAGTATTATGTACATTACCTACTACAGTAATTATTGCTTATTGAATCATTGTGTTAATGATTTATTTTACTAATTAAATTAATACCTATCTATTTTGTTAAAATGTTAATATAAAATATTGATCGATACTTACAGTTTTTTTATTATTATATTGATCCATAATGCCCTAATGATGGTGACGTATGGGAGTATGTTCGTACAATGGTCGTATAGATGTCGAAAACAAATAATATTATGTCCATAATATTGTTTTGATAACAGTCGCGTTAAAAATAGAATAAGTAGGTAAATAAAATCAAGATACTACTTTTATCGCCGGTAATTTTTTTTTTCCAGGTCGTAACTAAACATAATTCTTTTTTCGTCGGAAACCTAGTTTCAGAGATAACTTATAAAAATATATTTTACAACATCTTTGGTTGATATTTAGATACGACCGCGTTTTCGTAGGTGATAGAGAAAATCGCGCTCTATCATGTGGTGGCATTATCTCAAAACTGCCAAAAACTGAGTTACGACCATTTTCGCTGCGGGTATCGAAATTTGAAATTAAAATAAATAATTTTAATTTAATTTAATTGTTTTTATTTGTTCAGTTTTATAAGATTTTTGTATTTTTTTATATATTAAGTTTTATTCATTTATATTTTATATATAATAAGGTAATACAATTATGAAACCTTTATTGTCAGATCAAAAAGTCTCCACATTACAAAAACGCTTTAAACCCAAATCTGTTGTTTTACCTGTTGATTCATTTGATTCTAATTATAATGATAGTAAGTTAAAATTATTTAATAATTTGATATATTTAATTTATGAATGATTTAAGTTTCTTATTTGGTTAAAATATTTGAAAATAAATTAAAGCAATTATTTTTAGCTATGGCAACATTACCTAATCAAGAATCCCGGTCACCTCATCCAAAATCTCAATACGCAACCACTACTAGAGCTCATGTAACTGTAGATTTAACAGCCGGTAAAAGCACACATAAATAATTTTATAATAATATTATTTATTATAATTATAATTATATTTATTTATTTGTAATAGGAGCTCCTGAAAATAATTATATTGTTCAAGCAACTACAGTTCCAGATAAATTTGAATCTATACCAGTATCATCAGCTGCAAATCTACAACAACAGCACACGTGTGTATTTTCATTATTACTTTAATTCATTACTTATATCATAAGTAAATTTTTTTTATTTTTGACCTCATCGAATAACTTATTAGTATGGTTATTATATCAAATATTGTTGAAACAATGCTTTACTTAACTGGTTGTGAATATGATAACAATTGAGATGAAAATTGTGGGAGTGTTTATTTTTTACTTAAACCATGAAACATCATTAAATGTAAATCACAAATAACATTCCTATGTTAACATAAAACGCAGACAAATATTAATACTATTACTATTATGTCTAATATTTAGTTTGATTATAGAACCTTTAGTCAAATATAATATTTATTTATTGAATTATGCATAGTAAATATTAGTTAAGTTTTAAAATTGCTTAAATTTATGCGGTAAGAGTTTATATTTAATCATAATAATAAAAAACTAAATTATTCAAATTAATTATTACTCAAACAAAAAAAATTAATTTAGGTATTGACTAATATTTTTATTTCAATTACCCGGCCCAGTGCACATTTATAATTTATTTTTTTATATATATATTTATAGAGGATTACTGAATTCTAGTGAAAAAAGACAACAAGGTCATCCTTTGAAAAGTTTTAGTGTTCCTGCACCTCCGCCTCAGTCAGCGCCATCTACTCCTCAACAAAAACACATTGGTATTCAAACATAATTTTAGTATTATTTTTATTTTTAATAATTTATATTTAATATATATATATTTAGTAACAGTCAGACCTCAAGGTTCATCCAGTCCATACAAAAAAAATATTTACTCAGCTATTAATAATTCACCATCGAGTACATCTGTGTCAAGTGGTCCTAAAACGTGGAAGTCACCATTAACTGGTTCAAATCAAAGAGATACTATAACTGAAGTAGAATCTCTTAGTAAAATACAAGTAATGACAAATTCTTGCTTTTAAATAGTTAAATAAAATTTCTTCTTATAACTTATTAGGAATAACATGCTGAGTTAAGTTACTGTAACGGCTTTATTTTATTAAGTAACATTGTAGTTCAATCCTTATTATAATTTACAGTACCTAAGTATTTTGTATTATTAATATTGTTGCTGCGTAACTAATTGATAATAACTAATCGATCATAATATTATGTATCTACTGCCTTATGGTTAGGGTTAGGTTTGCCTTCATATATAGTAATATAGTAATACATATTTTGTTACCATTATTTGTATGCATATATTTTCATTTTTAAAACCATCTACATTCTACACGATGTTTGTAAATAATGAAAAAAAAACTTGTTCGATTAACATCATAAAGTTATATAAAATACAATACAATTTCAAAAAATTGAAACTGTTTTAAAAACATTTAACATATTTAACTAATAAACACACCATAGTAGACTCCATAGTTTATTTTAAACTATCTATACTCATAAGTAATAACTAAAATTTTGAAAAACCAAAATATCTACAATAAATGATCAATTTGTGTTCTTCCTCTAAAAAAATGTATTGCATATTTTATACTGATATTCAATGGAACATTGAATAAATTATACCAATATATAAACTGTTAATATTTAAAACTTTTAGTACCTAGCACTTAGAAAATGTCCTAAATGATTTTAATACATCCTATTTATTTGATAGTATTTTAATAATTTGATATAATAATACGTGTACTAAAACAAAAAATTGTATTTACAGACTTCCTATAGCACAGAAGAACTCAATCAAGAGATGGCAAACTTGGAAGGTCTAATGAAAGATTTGAGTGCAATTACTGCATCCGAATTCCAGTGTTAGCCATAGTATTTTTATTTTCATTTAGGTCCGTTAATTATAAAAGAAATTACTTTTTAAAACATACATATTAATTAGATTTAATTTTAAGTATTAAATGCAGTATATCACAAAGACTGATCTCTGACGTTCAAAGTGACTATTTTAAACCACCAGATTACATTTGTAAGGTTATATGTATATTTTTATTTATTTAATCTTGTTTGTACAAAAAAAAAAAATTTGTATGAATTTTCATTCCTGTTTCATTTGTGATATTTGAAAAAAAGTGATTTCAGTAAAATTAGCAATAACTTAATATGTTCCCATTTATGATTTATATACCTTATATTAACCTTACAAGTTAGTTTTGGTAATCATGTGTTTTTATGTCACATGCAATATTAGGTGTTTCATGAAATATTAAGAATTATTTATTACTCGAATTTGACCACTTCCTCCACTCCTTTACCCATCTTGTACGCATATATCCCATATTGCATTTTTAATAAATTACTATTTTATACTGGTAATTTTATATTTTATCACAATATGTAGAATGTGTATTATTTATGTAAAATGAAAAATGTAATTATTATTATGACCTACTTGTTATAACGGTTATAAATGGCTGTTGATTAGGTTAGGTTTACCAGCAATACATTTATGTTAATTTCTATATATTCAACTGTAAATGACCAAGCATTATTATGATTATTATTTTTTTTTACTTAAGTACAAAGTATTTATTAATAAGAACTAAAATATTATGCCCTCATACATTGCATACAAATTGTGATTAATAATAATTAAGTCTTTAATTTTTTTTATGGCACGTCAAATTTTAATTAAAATTTATTAAATCGTTTTCGTTAATGAAAACATAATATTAAAAACATTTAATTGATATTATGATCATATTTTATTCCAAGATTAATTTTTTTTTCTTTTTATGCTTTATAATTATAAAATTGCATTTTATTGGGCTGATAAGTATTAAATGTCCAAATACATTAAATTATAGTATAGTTGATTTTTAAATTAAAATTTGTACTTTACCTCTGGCGTTTAAATCAAAATTGTATGACTAGTCAACTGGTGTATAACTGTGTCCGAGAATATTTTACAAAACACTATTCTGTAAATGTATATTTCTATTAATTTAATATATCTTTCTTAAATGTATTTCATAACAGTTGAATTGAATATAGATTAATATATTCTAATCGCAGTTTTGCTAGCCATTATTTTATCAAAATATGAGATTTTGGGTATTATTTTTATATGATGCACATAATATTATAATTTATTAGTTACAACTTGTATTAATATATCTTAAAGATAGTTTTTTTTATCTTTTTTAGTTTTTATATTATACTGCCATCAAAATGCAACTATTGCAATAATGCATCAATTATTTTTTTGTTGTATATTATGTAAGATATATGTAAATTAACATTCCCCACATATTTGTAAATAACTTTAATTAAATTTACAAATATCATTTTAATAATATGTCTTAACCATTACAATTAATTTTAACAGAAAATGATTTGCTAAAACATAAAATATTTTGCTTATTCATGAATGATATTCTGTATGACAATTTAAATAATTTTTTTGAATGAATAAGATATTTAAACAATATGTACCAGTGATATTTGCGTTATGATATATTATGTATAATTTATTTTTATAATTTACTGTTTAATTTATTTTATATTTTTATATTTTTTCATTTGTTTAAAAATAACACAAACCAATATTTAATTTTTATATTTCATTAATCTTAAATGTTGTATAACATTTTTTTTTTTTGTAAAATCTGAACTTTCCCTTAATTTATTAACCTTTCCTTAGTTTACACCTTATTTTAATACATAATTTGTTATTATACATATTTATTTTAATTATTTATTTGCCCATCTATCAAATCTAAAATTTGAAAGTGCTTTAATTATTTGAAAAATTAAATTTATTACTTGGAACTATCTATACACAAACAATAAAAAAGTGATGTTATCCTTAAGTAGATAGACTTTTAGTTTTAAGTAATGGATTTTAATCTAAACATCACATGCCTGTACAAAAGTTTTATGTTTATACAATTTTGTATGTAACTTGGTACTCACTTAATATGTAATAACTATTAATCTTATGTTATAGATCTCTTAATCAAATGTCTTTTTTTCATGTCTTATTTAGTGCTTTATTTTTACAAAAATAATGACAATTTGTAGTTCCTCTTTTTGATCTAAACTTTTATTTGTATAAAACCTACTTCAAACATGTACATTATTTTTAATAAACTTTTTTATGAGCCATCAGTGCTTTTTAATTTTTTATGTAATTTATGAAAGATCATTCAAAAATTGAACCAAAATTATATTTATTTATGTTTATACTAGTTTTCACAGTTTTATATTAAAAAATATATATATTTTGGTCAATATATATACTATTATATGTGCCCTCAAAAACAGGGTACACTGTATAATTAAATTACCCATATTACTTAGTACCCTATACATATTTTTGAATTCGTTTTGCTGTACATAAAACTAGACCATTGTATCATTAATCTCCTGCAGACAGACTTCTAAAATATGTATATGGTACTAAATTATACTAAGTATATTTTCCTTCTTGGTTTTCCAAGGTTTTCCAAGGACCTAATTGATTTAGTCTTCTTGAAGAGAAGAGCACATGAACTCTTTTAAGTCATCACAGCCCTTTTGACTATCGAGAATTATCTTTGCTTCGCTCTGAGTATAAACTTATGTCAAAAAAATGTTATAAAAAGTTTAATGAATTTACTGATTGTTAACTTTGTGCTACATCTAAAGTTTTTTAAAAATCTGTAAGGAAAAATAAATCAAGCAATGATATACCTAAAACAGTTCATTTTAATGGTATAGTTAGTTCTAATCAAGAAGTTTCAGATTTATTGGATAACAATATTGAGCTCTGTTTATATTGAGCACAGTGTTAATAATAATTCAACTACACATCATTTATTCTATGACTTAACTAGGAATTGCTTTTTTAATGTACCTCATATTGAATCTGGTTTATCTAAATTGAGTGACAAGTCAATTGGTCCTGATAGTAAGTTACTTGTAAATTTTTATATATGCTACGATCAGTATTATCCTACATTCCTACCCATTGTCACTTTTATTTTAAATCCTTGGATGAAAGTATTTATCCTGATATTTTAAAGTTTAGCCCTGTTAAACCCAGTGGTGAAGCGTCATAGGAGACAAAGATACAATGTCATTGTATTGTTAGTTATTAACAGCACTAAGATTTTTTGCAAGTGGAAGCTACCAGCAAGATATTGGGGAACATAGAGGTGCTTCTGTGAGTCAAGCTTCTGTAAGTAGATGCATTACTGAAGTAGCCAATGCTTTGAATGTTCCAGAAATACTCCACAAATATAAACATTTTCCAAGTTCTGTTAGTGAACTTAAAGAAGTTCGTTTAGGGTAATATATTTCATTAAAATCTCTACTGTATAACATTTAACTTAAGTAGGTACATTTATTTTTTTGCTAAGTTTCTATGAAAAATTTGGAATACCAGGAGTAATTGGTGTCATTGATGGAACTCATATTGCTATTGTACCACCCAATAGAGACGATCTCATTTATCCTGAACATGTATACCATATTGCTGCTACCACAGCATTAATACACAACTGGTAATTTTAAACATGATATTATGCATTTTTAAATTGAATAAATGAATATTTTTAAGTTTGAATAAATAATATATAGTATAAAATGTTGTATACTATTTTTAATAAAGATTTGCGATTCAAACCTGAAAATTTTAAATGTATGTGCAAAATTTCCGGGAAGTTCTCATGATAGTCATATTTGGCGTCTTAGTCCTGTCTTAGGATTGTTGAAACATTTGCATTCCATAGGACATACGTCTTGTTTTTTATTGGGTACATTTCAGTTAATTATTAATTACATAAGTACCTATATTTAGTAACTATTGATTTACTTTTTAAAATAGGGGACTCTGGATATGGTTTGAGACCGTGGCTATTGACACCGCTTAGTGATTATCAACCAAATAGCCCGGAAGCTAGATATAATACCTACTTGGTTTTGTAGAACGAGATCAATTATAGAACGGTGTAATGGTGTTCTTAAAATGAGATTTAGGTATTGCCCTTTGTTTACTCTAGAACTACCTGCCTACCTACAAACTTATAATACCTATTTATATTTTTTTAGGTGTTTACTTAAACATAGAGTACTCCACTACAAACCAGAGAAAGCTTCTAGTATTATTAATGCCTGCACTATATTACACAATATTTGCATAATTAACAATCTACCTCTCATATATGATAATAATGAATATAATGAAAATGATTTAGGACTTTTAAATAACTATGCTGCTCCAAATGATCCAAATGTAAATCGTAATAATACAGAACTTATGGCAGGAAAACGTATGCAACAGCTAATGATAGATTCATATTTTTATACTTAGAGAATTATTATTAAATTATGAACTATTCATTTATCAACCTTGAACCTAATAATTATTATAAAAATTAATAACTCACCTTCAACAAAATGTTTTGTATTTTTTATTGTAACACAAAATAAAAAATAAAAATCACATCTTTGTTAATTTATTTGTATCCTAAATATTATACAAATATAGTTGTGTATTAACTAATTATTAAAAAACTTCAACAGATTATTCAGACTTTGTATTAATAAAATGATTGTATCACAAAATAAAAAATTACATCTTTGTTCATTTATTTGTATCTTAACCTATACAAATAGTTCAGTATTAACTAATTATTATAAAACTTGGTAAACTTGAACAAATTAGTAATTACTATTCAGACTAACATGGAATAATACAAGATTAGTACAAGATTTAACTGAAATACTAAAAATTAAGTAACATATTAATTATAAAGAAACAATAACCTATATAAGACTAAGTATATAAAAGCTATATAGAATTTTAAAAACAAAATAAAAATAATACTTTGTTGATATGATAAGGTATGTACAATTAATAACATGGCAAATATCATTTTTTTTCAATAATAATCATTCTTTAAATTTACTGTTAGCCTCCATTAAAGCAACTTTCTTTTCTTTTGCTATTGCGATTCTTTCTAAAAGATTTAACTTTGCTGTATAATATGATTTAAGAATTTCATTTCTCTCTTCACTGGCATAATGTAATTGCAAAGAAGCATCAGCAGATTTTTGAAATATATCAAGCTTACTAGAAAGAAGTTGAATTGAATACCAGTTAAATAATTTATTTTATACAAAACTATAACAAGTTTTCGAGTCATTTAACATGGATATCAACAAAACAATTTTGTAGGTATGAAATATATTAACTTTTCAAGGTAGTTTTTTTTATTAATGGTATGCTTACCTTTTTTTAACAGATAATTTAATGGTAATCGGAAAAAAAAGTCCCAGTAAAAAAGTCCCGGTAAAAAAAGTCCCACACTAGGAAAAAAAAGTCCCGAAAAAAAGTAAGTTGTGCTTTGTATTTTAGTGTGTAAGTGTAATGAATAAAATGCTTGTACATATTATATATGTCATCTACCATAATAAGTAATAAATAATAGAAAAAAAAGCTTACTGGAAAATTTACCAAAATACTTATTCTTATACTGCAGTTGTACAGTTGTACTTTGTACTTATTGTAGTGTGTAATGTCTATAGGTACATAAATTTGTTATCTACCATAATAACTATCATAAGCCATATATTTTGATCCTATATTAATTTGTACACTAGAAAATTTCCCATTTCCGAACATCAGACACAGTCATGATATAGGTAGGTAATAATGAGACTGTTGTCAGTCTTTTGGATGACATCGTATAATATATTAATATCGTATCGTATCGTATCGTTTATACGTTTGTTTTTAAATTTTATATATTTCACAGTTTATAATAAGTTTAAAATTTAAAAATGGAGTTGGAGTTAATTAATTCTAACAAAAAATACCCTCAAGTTGCGCATAAGGGATTTTTGTACAATTTCCACAAAGAATGCTCTAATTTTCTTCGTTGGAGGTGTTCAAAAAACAGCTCTATGAAGTGTCCATGTTTTTTAAAAACTGATTTAAACATAACTAAGCCAACTTTGATTTTCGTAAATAATGATCATGTGCACGAATCAAATGAAAATCTTATTTCTGCGACTAAAATAAAAAATTTAATGGTGGAAAAAGCTAAACTAACTAACGATTCACCTGCTCAAATTTTCGCGGGAGTAGTATCAAACGTACCCCGAAGTATACAAATACAAGCAGGCAATATCGGTGTATTAGATTTCTTAACAGCCGTAAGCCATAATATAACGAAGAGGTGTACCTAATTATTATAATATTACATTTTTATAGCATTATTATTATAATTATATAGGTACATTAAATGTATTTATTATTAACTATTTGACTTATTTCTTATTGACTATTTATTACTGTATTACATTTTATTATTTTATTATATGACTTTTTATGTAACTTTAATGTATTTTTCAATATAATTTTACCATATTTATTATTAATACTTAAATTTTGATATATTTTCATTCATTTTTATCGGGACTTTGTATTAAATTAAATTAAACTATATTTTAATTTGTGATTTAAGTAAGTAATTAACATTTTTTACGATATTATATGACGTTTTATGTATTTAAATATTTATCGGGACTTTTTTTTCCTAGTGTGGGACTTTATTTACCGGGACTTTTTTACCGGGACTTTTTTTTCCGGGACTTTTTTTACCGGGACTTTTTTTTCCGCGATTCAATTTAATAGGCTCTTCAGTAATTACTTTGTCTTGATTAATAAAATGTATAGTGTTGTCAATAACATTATCTTTGGATCTAAATGTAAATGTTTAAAAAAATAAAATTGTACCTTATATTGCAATAAATTATTTTTATAAATTACATTTCTATGGGTTTAGATGCAAACTCATTAGATGATGACTGTACATTTTCCAATATTTTAGAAGATGATGACTCAATTATTGGTAATGGATCATTAGTGAATAATTCTTCTCCACATACATTTTCATAAACTGATTTTTCTAATGGCCTATACAATATATATCTTTCAGTTATTTACCTTTTAGACTTCATGATTTCATGAATATATAATTAATATTGTATGTTATTATGTATTGATGAGATATTAGTTTTTCAATAAGAAAAATCTCATAACAATTCAACATTTAATTCTTACTGTAAAATATTGTTATTTGCAGAATCAACAAAAAATTCATAATTCTCAAAATGAACAGTCGGTTCAACTGTATGTGGTTGGCCAAAAATGGGTACTTCTCCTATTATTACAGCAATCTTTTCCTCTATAGGTGCTAGTGTGTTTTCTTGTTCGTAACCGCCTCCGCCTGTTTTAGAAATACTTTTTTTAAGTCCAACACTTTTAGTCTTGGCATTACATTTCAATATTTCATATCCGTCCAAGTCTAATGGGTGTTAAAAGAAGTATTTAGTGTACCTATCTAAAGATTTGTCACAATTTAAATTGTATAATTGATAATTACTTTTCTCCATTTTTCTGTAGTTTTTGTTGCACCTATCATTGAATTTAAATCTAAGGTTATTTTTTGCCAAAGATTTTGGGCAGTTTTGTGGGTGAAATTGGTACTAAATTTGCCTTTTGTCAACTCTCGATGGGTCTCCATAAAATCCACAAGACATTCTTTCTGCGCCAAAGTGACGGACTTGCCTTTAATTTTTTTCTCAGTAGTCATACTTTGCACATTGCACGAGCCACGAGTGTCAAACAAGTTTTAAATTTTAAATATTGTATCAGCATATTATAGCAATCAATTTGTGATAAAACTGAACATTTCATGGAGAAAACAATGATTTTATTCGATAATGGAAAAGTATATCGAATAAAATAATATTCGACATTCAATATTCGATAGTTGTTTGAGAATACGATTGATCGAATTTAATGGGTCGAATAAATATTAATGATCGAATATTCACAATCGAACAGTTTTATTCGACCACTGCTTTCGATACCTTTGAGAATAGGGCCCCAGGCCCGTAAGCCGACGATGTCGAGTTGTGGTGATAATACATGTTTAATGCGGTTTAACCAACGGGCTAATAATAACGCGGCGTTCAGCTCAAGACGTGGGACGGTCAATGATTTCGTCGGAGCCAATTTGGTCTTAGTACCAATTAGGAAAACGGACTGATCGATATCAACGTTTAACATGCGTATATATACAACGGCCGCATAACCGGTTTGCGACGCGTTGCAAAATCCTAATAAGTAGCACGGCGCGCCTTGGTGTGCGTTGATATGTCGCGGTACACGGATATTTAATAGGGACGCCAACTCCGAAACAAACGCAGTCCAATCTGCATGAATATCGGCCGGGAGCGGATCGTCCCACGCGATGTTATGTCGCCACGTCCGCTGCATTATGGATTTTGCCAGAAACACTACCGGACCAAAAACACCTGACGGGTCGAAAATACGTGTGACAAGAGACAGGATTCCGCGTTTTGTAAAGACGGGTGACGGTTCTAGTCTTAAGGCACAACAGAAATAATCACTTTCAGGATGCCAAGCTAGGCCTAAAACCTTAGTGCCGTAACCGTCGTCATCCCCGAACGTCATAGGTGCGCCCACGCAATCGGCGGCTGGTACAGCTAGCTTGCAACACGGCCGGCGTGTTTGACGCCCACTTTTTAAGTTCTAGCCCCGACCTACCCAAAACTGAATTTAAATCCGACTGAAGTTTCAGTACGTCGGGTATCGTATCGGCCCCGTCACAAATATCGTCGACGTAAGTTTGATATTCAAGCGCGTTTCGTACCCGGTCAAAACCGTCACAGTCGGTGTACGCAATTACCTTAAGGACGCGAAGGGCGAGATACGGGGCACAGTTAACGCCGTACGTGACAGTATTAAGCTCATATTCACGCAGTTCATCGTGAGGCGAGGCGCACCACAACACATGTTGAAACTCTCGATACTTGGGTAGAATTAAAATTTGTCGGTACATCTTACAGATGTCCGTGGTAAAAGTGTATTTATGTACACGGAAACGTGTCAAGACGTCCACAATATCTTGCTGTAATTTAGGACCAGACCACAAATATTCATTAAGCGACGGTCCGCGGAAGCCCCGGGCAGACGTGTCGAACACAACTCGAATTTTATTAGGATCAACCTCCGGGTGATAGACAGCATGATGAGCGATTATATATCGCCCCGGAGACGTTGCCACCGACATATGTCCTATCGCGATATACTCAGACATAAACTTTACATGCAATGATTTCAACAACGAATTCGCGGACAATTTGCGTTCGAGCGCTTCGAAACGCCGCACGGCTACCTCGCGAGACCCCACGTATGTTTCTGCCGGCCCGCGAAATGGTAACGGTACCGCAAAGCGACCCGACGGCAGGCGCGTCATTTCATCGCGAAATATTTGTTCACAACACCCTTCACTTGTGAACGTAACAGGCGCTATTTCGGGTTCCTCGACGTGCCAAAAGCGCTCCATTATCCGCTCAATAGACGCGTTCATACAAATAGGTAACGACTGATAAAAATAACCAACCGGGTCAACGACCGGACCGATAAGTATCCAGCCGAACACCGAACTAAATGCTGTCGGTAATGAGTCGTCGATCGACACTTTCCGCCCGTCCATTATAGACCCGTATACGTCCTCTCCTAATAACAAGTCGATTGGCGAAGTCAAATAAAATGATGCGGATCGCAAGTGCCAGATTAGAAAACCGGTCTTTCACACACGCGGATAACGATTTTTGCGGTAAATCGCTTGTTATGGTAGGTAACACCCACGCCTGAACAGGCAGCACCGGATCGGGCGCGAACCTAGGTTGCACTATACATTCTACGCGTCCTTGAACGGCGGCAACAGTTGTCCCAGCCAACCCGCTTATCGGTGCAGTCCAACGTGACGGTGTCAATCCTAATCGCTTAACACACGCGGCAGTGATTACGCTAACTTGCGACGCGCTATCAACCAGCGCCTGCATTGTATGCACCGCGCCAGACCTATCCCGCATATGCACGAGCGCGGTACCCAACACAATGGTAATAGATGGATGGGGGACGGGGGCCTCACTACAGACGCACACACAGATGAATCGACCTGTACCGGCGGTTCTTCCCCGCCCTCTCGCTCGTCGGACGATAAATGTAGAAGTGTGTGATGTTTACGCGAACAATCTTTGCAATTAGGCTTCACCTTACATTTCGGGACCCAGTGACCAATGCTCAAACAATTAAAACAAACGCGATTCTCTCGCGCCCACCGTGTTCGATTTCCGGCCGCCCATGACTTAAATCTCATGCATGCGACTTACGAATGTGCACCGGCACAACATGGACAATTTCCGTCTTCTTTCGCTGTCACAAATGACACCGGACGGGACCCTTTTGATTTCCCGTACTGATCCCCATGCTTACGGAACGTAATTGGCGGCTTCCCCGCCCTATTTTGCGCGGCAACGTTGCCGACTTTTCCCGCGTCAGCGACGTTCTCCAATATAGACACGCGCGAGCGAACAAACTTTAGCAAACCGGTTATAGACGGATAATCAGCTGAACTACCTGACTCGAATAATTTGCGCGTGGCGACAGGCAAACACCTAAAAGCAATGGTAAATAATATGAAGGACCCTAAGTTTGGTACATTTAGTGCTTCCAATAGCGAAATACTCTCGCTCACTGTCCCTACAAAATTATTAAGGTCATGTAACGATTCCTGCGACATTGTCGGCGCGCTTAATAATCGATCAAGTAACGAGGTGGCGACTAATCGCGGTCGATAAAATCGCTCTGACAGGAGGGACCACGCGAGACCATAATTTTCCCCGGACACCGGAACACCGCGTATCGCGTCGGCCGCTTCACCCGTAAGACACCCGATTAAATAATACATCTTATCGATGTTGGACAGCTGGAGTCGCGCGTTTACTTGTTCCTTAAACCTATCGCGGAACGTAGGCCATAAACGGAAATCTCCGTCGAACTTGGGGAGCGGAATTTCCGGTAGACGCGACAACGGATTTTGGCAACCTTCCTGAGGGGATTCGGTCGATCCTAACCTAGCCTGAAGGTATGACATGTCGATTGCCTCAGCGCCCTTAGGAACTAACTTTGCCACAGCGACCTTACACTCACTAATACATTTACGTATTTTAGCTGCTAAACCGACATCATACTCGGAGAGTCTATCTAACTCGGTTAAGCCGTATAATACCGCGTCATCTTCAAACCTAAACTGTGTCCACAAAGAATCTAAATCAGCAGTTAAATGTGTAACGGTTGGACCTAGGTCGGGTTGCTCTTCGACCTGTAATGCTAACTCATGCACGGCCTTAATCTGTGATATTACATTCGAGCGCCTGAGTTTAACTCGCTCTAAACGCCGTGCGCCACGCACGCTGTCATTACCTGTCCCGCTTGCCATGACGAAAATAAAATGCAAAACCCACACTATTTACGCTAAGGGTAATCACTATAAAATTAACTAACTTTTAACCAAACACTGTGTACCCACGTGAGCCACGCCAACAAACCACGGCACCAACACCACCGAACCAACACAAAACGCTGCTGAACCTCCCTAAAAGGTCAGAACCACGCTCTGCTACCAAAATGTTTTCGCCGATGCCGATCCTACGATTACGGCGGTTATCGGCAACGACTCGCGTTATGTATTGAGGACAGGAGCGGGAGGGGTTTCCCACACAAATACAAAGGTGTAAGATTTGAATATAAAGATATTACGGCCGGTGACCGCACGGTATATATATTAGTTATTAAATCTTGATATTATAAAGTATGTGACAATTACTTATGATAATAGGTGGGCCCCATAACATTAATACATGAAATATAATTAATATAAATATAATATAATATCGTACAACGACCTCAAATGTCGTGAAGTATAACACAGATAATAATAAATAAATTAAATAATTGAACACTTAGGTCGCAATAATAAATAATAATAACAATGACAGTTGGCCACTGACCACGAGTGGACAAAATATAAATATGTGGGATAAATTATGACCTGATGGCGACAGCAATAATGGACACGTTGATGACCGATGATCCCACGATGTAGACCGACAATAGTATGAACTGGAACTTGACTTGACTCAGCCCGATCACGAGTTAACATCAATCCGCACCTCGTGTTCACACGAGGTTTTAACACGCAAGGACGGCGAACGAGCACGACGTTGTGCAAAGTTCGACCGTTGGAAAAAGACGAAAGCTATTCGCGGCCGCCGGGCTGGCCATCGGCTGACGAATTGTCTCGGGGAAGTGGAGAGGGGAGCTTTGCTGGACACTTTATCTCCTTGTCCGATATCTTATCTCCACCACACCTGTGTTATCCCGAGCAGACATAAATAGGTGGCCAAAACGTTCCGCGATCGAACATAGTAATGGAATCCGTGCTCATAAGAGGACGCTACCCGGGCAAACGAAACCGTATAACGTTCAAGAGAATGCGCTGTTAGGTGTTTTCACGTGGCGGAAGCACGCGATTAGCCACGCCCAGTACGGCTCACGATCTTCACTAAAACGGTCCGACGAATATCCATACGGGAGCGTGTTATTAGTGTTTCACCGAATGTCACTAGTCGATTGTCTGTTGTAAATGCAGCTGACGTAATCATATTCATTTCACGCTTATATTATACATGCCCTATAATATGATGGCGCGCATTCACAAACTAACTCCAATAAGAGAAACTGTTTATCTAAATATATTGTCCAATGTTCACGTAATATTGATTGTTTTACCAAACAGTTTGAATTTTAATCATCGTGTTATTACTTATTAAGATAATATATATTAAATGGCAATCAAATGAAGTTATATTTTTAACACTGGCTTCGTGAGCTACACCTCTAAAATATTTGTATACCTAAATAATTTTTTTTAAAGAACCTTCCTACTATTATAAATTATAAATCATATACGCTACCTATTGTTATATTCTGTGACGCTTCTATGATTATGATATTATTATATAATACAATTATAAAAGATAGGTATTTCTAAAAATAAATTATAAATCAAATAATAATAGTCATCTGAAATATAAAAATATATTTATTTATTATTTATTCGCCAACTTTATACTCTCTTATATCAGTTTTGAGCATCCTTTTGGGGTATAGAGGATCAACTATTTCCGGTAACAAAACTTCCAAGTAGAATCTAAAACAAAAACGTTAAGAAAACGATGTAAAATTAATTTGGTGTGTTGGGCTAATATAACGTAGGTATTATAAATATTATTACGTTGTTAAATAGTTGACCATTTTTAAATCCCAAAATTTTTGATCATATATTATTTTTTCATTACTAATCCAATTAGCTGCGTATATGACGAAATAACATATTTTTCTACGGGATACATGTAACTGGCCCATCGCCTGATAGTAATATGAATGGTTTTTCTTCAATCGTATAGATTCGCCTACTACTATGCAACATTGCAACTGAAATAGTTGATATAAAAATGTTATTGTAATAAATTATGTACCTATCTATTTAATATTTATTTAATAATAATTTAACATACTAGTTTATTTTTAACGGCATCCACAGCACTGCTGGTATCTTTGGCAGAAAACGGACATTTTATCTCTAGTATACTAGAATCTCCAATCAAACCATCTTCGAAAAAATTGTTATATGATTAAAAGTAAATTTATCCGGTGCGCCGTAACTCCGCACGAATCGTCGCCATTTTATAATATATCACCTTAACTCCGCATACAAGGTTTTTTTTCGACACCTTAACTCCGCATATGAAGTTTTTTTTTAACACCCTAACTCCGCATAAAAGATTTAACACTAACTCCGCACATAATTTTTTTTAATGTTTAAATACAAAATACAATACATGTTATTAAAATTAAATAAAAATAATATTAGACTGCAGATAATACTAGGTAATTATAAAATATAAAATTAATAATAATTAATGCATACAAAAAAAAATCGTCATTGTCGGTATAAAATGTATCTAACAAAAATTATAATAATTAATGCATACAACAAAAAATCGTTAAAATTATAATGTAAGTTAAAATAAATTAAAATAAAATATTATTAAACGAAGCCAAACTTTTTACAAAACTATATCTATCTATTTGGTTGTTATTATATAATTCGATTTTTTTATTTATAAATTGTATATTATTTTTTTGTTTACTTCTAATTATCCTACTTTCGTTATTATCGGCAGAATTCATTATTATATAAGAATCCGTCTGCATAGCTAATAAATGTTAAATGAATACAGCAATATTTGGATGTGCTGATGTAAATAAATCACCAAATTTGGCGTGAAAAGACTCACAGTTATTTGTAGTTGTAGGTGTCGGAATGGTTTGGTAACGCAACAATGAATACAACAAGACGGCGTTTGATGAACACAAGTTTATTAGCTATTTTAACGTTGTTGCGACAACGGCGGTCTGGCAAAAGCTCATCGCCGTTTCGCCGTTGGCCGCGGCCGGCGGCTCACGCCGCCGCCCGGCGGCCAAACCGGTTGTCGGTCGCGATCTCGCGAACGTCGCTAGAGCCGCCGCGGTCGTTGCGATAACGACCGCGACATACTCCCCCCCGAGTCCGCGAGACGCGTCCGAGCAACCGGACTACTCCGGGTTGGGGTGCGGGGCCTCCGACGTCACCTCCATGGCCTGGATCCAGCGCTCCACCACGGCCATCTGTTGCTCCTGGGAGCCGGTTGGTGGAGTTACCGGTGGTGGCGTGGCTGATGGCTGGTCCGTCTGCCGCACCGGTGGCCCTGCAGGCTGTGTAGCTGGTGGCCTCACGGTTGGCTGCTGAGCTGGCGGCGGAGCTGGTGGCTGCAAGGTTGGCTGCACGGCTGGCTGCACGGCTGGCTGCTGAGGCTGGAACCGCCCCCGTCTGTCCCGCACATCGTGGCGTTGGTACGCCGGCGCCGCTCGGCGGGGTGGTACCCTCCCCGGAGGTCCTGCCCGAGCCCTGGTCTCTGGCTGCGGGGTGTTAGCCCGCGTGGACCGACGTCCCTCGGCGAACCCTCTCTCGAACAGGGCCCACGCCGTCGGGCTAGCCCGGATCCGTCCAAATGACGCGGTGGCTGCGCGTTCAGCCGACCAACCACTCACCGTGTCCTCCGGTCCATCCCCGGAAAGCCTCCTGGCTTCACGGAGCAGCTGCCCAGCCATGGCACGGAGCTTCTCCACGTGCGTGGCAATCATGCCACGGGATGGCCGGTTGTTGCGGTTCGTTGGCGGGTTGTTTGCGCGTTCTGCCATCTAAAACAATGTATGGTTAGTTAATGTTCTCTGACGGTCCTACAGCTCGCTTCATCGCTGAGACATGTAACTTAGTAGGGTGTTTACCCTCCGTCAAGAACACTCCGGTTCCTAGGGGTTTACCCAACTTAACCGGACCTAACCATTTCGGGGCGAACCCCGCGTGAAACCGCTTCTCCGCACTTGACTGCGGATGCGCTTTGTAGTATACCCAATCCCCTACTGCCAGATTGCCTTTTCCCGGGGATTCTGGGGGTATATGGGTAATGAGGGCTTTGGGGCCGGAAACCACCGGGTAACCCCCCTCTACCACCGGAGCATCATCCGGTTCTACCGGAGAATCTTCGGTTTCTACCGAAGGGTTCCGATGTGCTCCGGCCCACTCCGGACCATTTCTGCCATCGTCCGGCGACTCTTCGGCCAACTCAAGCTGCCAGTCTCCGGGGGCCTTGATCTCCCGACCAAACATCATTTTGGCCGGCGACTGTCCGGTGTTTCGGTTTTCTCTGTTCCTTACAGAGAACAACACGTGTGGCAGGTAGACATCCCACAGATGATGAGGCTTATCAACGAGTAAGGTCCGCAACCCTTTCTTCAACTCTTGATTTCGCCTTTCCACCGGGTTGGCACGTGGGTGGTATATTGGAGTCGTCCATCCTTCCACTCCCCACCTCTTGAGTGCGTCTCCCATTGCCTTGGACACGAACTGCGGGCCATTATCTGACAATAATGCCCTCGGGTATCCGAACCGTGGGAACAGCTCCCGTTCGAATGTATCTACAATCGATTTGGTCGTCGCCTTTCCTAAGGGGTACGCCTCTACCCAGCGACTGTAACAATCAGTTACCACCAAAATCGTTGTCTTACCCCGCTGCGTTCGTGGATATGGACCCATGAGATCGATGCTCAGCACCTCCCAAGGTTGACGTGGGACTCGGGTGCACATCCGATCCTCTGGTTTGCGATTCAGTGGTTTTACGCTTGCACAGACGTGGCACGCCCGTACGTAGTTACGCACTGCCTCTCGCATACCGGCCCAAAAGAAACGACTCTTTACGCTTCGGTACGTCTCTTTCCACCCTGGGTGATTCGCTACTTCGTGGTCGTGAAACCTGTGTAGCAAAATTTGGGCCTTGTCAGCTGGGACGACCACCCCTCTTCCCCATTCGCAATGGACCGAGGGTGGCGGTGCAACACCTTGTCCCGAATGACGTACAACTTCCGAAGACGACCGAACCTTGCACCGTCTCCGGAGAGTTTAGAAACTATCTCCCGTATGTTCGGGTCGTTCTGTTGCCACTCCCGGACAACTTGCAAGGTAACGTTTCCGTCATCCCTCTTCGGCTGGATCGCTCCACACTGGGTGACACCTACACCGGATCCTCCGGACACGCCGGACAGATCACCGAAGACTCCGGAAGTTTCTCCGGAAACTCCGGGCCGAATCACTGGGGGATCGTGGATATTATTCTCCAACGATTCTTCGTCCACTGTATTCGGTCCCTCCGGACAACGGGATAGCGCGTCGGCTGCTTCATTTTCTACTCCGGGCACGTGCTGGATTTCAAAATCGAAAGCCCCGAGTTGTAGCGCCCATCGCGTGAGTTTGCTGTTGGTACAGCGAGCTTGCTGTAACCACCGGAGTGCCGCGTTATCTGTAAATAACATAAACTTACCAGACTCAAGATACGGCCTGAACCTGTCAACCGCCCACACTATGGCTAGACATTCGCGTTCAACTGCTGAGTATCTTCCCTGAGCCGGATTGAGTTTCCTGCTGGCGTAGGATATGACTTTCCTGTCGCCACTCTCCCCCCGCTGGAAGAGCACGGCACCAACTCCAACTTCGCTTGCGTCGGTCTGTAGATTGAATGGCTTACCCGGAAGAGGAGGGCAGAGCCGTGGTGCGGACACCAAAGACTCCTTCAACTTCCGGAACGCCTCTTGCTCAATTTCTGACCAACGCCATTTGGTCCCTTTGGCCAACAGACTCGTGAGTGGTGCTGTGATCTCGGCGTAGTGTGGCATGAACTGGCTGTACCAACCACAAACGCCCAACACCCGTAACACGTCTTTCGTCTTCTTTGGGACCGGTAATTCCTGAATTGCTGTCAGTTTTTCCGGCTCCCGGTCTATTCCTTCACCGTCCACGACGTGACCTAGGAATTTGATCTGTGCCACCCCGAATGTACATTTTTTCGGTTGACACGTCAGACCGTAAGACTGGAGTCGCTCCAAGACTCTCTGCAAGTGGTTTAGATGTTGATCGGGACTCTCAGAGTATACCACAATATCATCCAAATAAACCAACACAAATTTACCAACTAACCCACGGAAGACTTCGCTTACCAAGCGACAGAATGTGGCGGGGGCGTTTTAAGTCCAAAAGGCATTACTCTGAACTGGAATAACCCTCGTTGGGTCCTAAACGCCGTCAGTGGACGTGTCTCTGGCGAGAGACCCACCTGCCAATATCCTGATTTCAAATCCATGGTGCTGTAAATCTTCGCTCCACCCATTCCTCGGACCATGTCATGGAGGTCCGGCATCGGGTGAGCGTCCGACTCCGTCTGCATGTTCAGACGGCGATAGTCTACGCAAAATCTACGTGAGCCATCCTTTTTCTTCACGAGTACCACCGGTGCAGCCCATGGAGATATACTAGGTTCAACAAACCCTTGTTCCTCCATGTCTCGCACCATTTCGGCAATCACCTCGTTTTTCTCTCGGGAGTACCCGTAAGCGTTTAGAGCCACCGGATTTGGATCCTTGAGACGGATCTGGTGCTCTATCACCCGAGTTCTGCCTACTTCTCCGGAGAAAACCTCCGGATATTGGCACAGGACTTCTTTGACCCGCATACCGTACTCTCCTTCCGGTAAACCTGCGGTTGCTAAGTCCACTTCTACGGTGACCGGAGTTACTGGATTTCTCCAGCTCACGGAAACACGTCTCTCTTTCCCCAGGTGTATTATGCAACCGCTATAGTCCCAAGCGACTTGTTGCTCCACGAGGAAATCATGGCCCAGGAAGACATCTCCGATTAGATTGTCCATCACTGCGGCCCTGATGGTTACCTCCAAGTCCACTATCCGGGCCCGAAATTCGGAAAACTCCGTAATTTCTCGTGTCCGACCGTCCGCCATCCGGACAATCTCCGGTTCTTCGGTAAAACTCCGGCCAAACTTCTTTGCCACCCACGGTTTGACGTATGTCCTCGCCGCTTGGGAGTCCAGTAGCGCTACTACTGCCCCGAGTGCAAACTCTAGTTCTATGGCCGGTAACGGAACATCCGTCACTTTTGTTTTCCCCGTTGACACCGTAGCAATGGCTGGAGACTCTAACACTCCGGTCCGCAGATCCGAGAAGCGTTTTCTCAACTCAAATTTTGAGTCTGTATCTGAGTCTCTCCTCTTGCACTTTTCCCGTGGACAAGGAATAAACTCCTCGGAAAAATCTTCGGTTGTGACCGGACAAATTAACAACTCCTGTGTTAACTCATCTTGTTCCGCATCACTTGAAATGCTGTCCGCGACATTTTTCTCGGAAACATAGCTCACCTCGGTGAGATTTTCACATTTGTCCGGAACATTTTCAATCCTGGATGATTTTCCCGACTTGTTTTCCCGATGGTTGGACCACCTTTCCGTCACCTCGCCATTTACCCGGTCCATTGTCACGGACTGTGGTTCCTTTACCGGAACGTCGCTTCCAATGGATTTTCTCGGGTGGCTTTGGCGATTTCTCCGGCGTTTTTCCGGAGGTTCGACGGTTTTCACCGGACAACTCCTCACTCCGGAGGTTATCTTCGGGTGACCAAAGTTTTTCTCCGGAGGAATTCCGTTCTTACCAGGTTTTGCCGGTTCAGAACTCGTCTGGTCCGATTTCTTCGGGCCCTTTCCGAGTCTCCGGTCCGTAACGCTCCGAAGTTGCGTTTGTTCGGGTCAGTTCTTGTAATTTGTGGTTCCTGTACCGGAACGTTACTTACTGCCCGAGTTGAACTTCGTTGCTTACCTGTTTTCGGAAGACTCGCGATTTTTTCGCCGGTTACTTCCTGGCCGGCCGGGACCCGGCGGTCCCGCCGGTCGTTTTGGCGTTTCCCGACTCCGACTTTCTTTTTGGGCATGCAGCTTGCCAGTGGTCATGACTACCACATACTCTGCATCCTGCTCCCGAAGATTGTCGTTGCTTCGGATTTGGCACTTGAGATTTCTCAGCACTCTCAGCTTTTCGTTTATCCAACCATTTTAACTTTGGTGGTACGCTGGTGCTCACTCCCGCCTTATCCAACACTACGGCCTTGCTACCATCCAGAACATGGGCAAGCGCTCGTAATTCACTGAACGATTTCAGTCGCTGTATACGTGCATGAATTCTAAATTCATCACGCATGAGTCCAATCACTGTCATTACCACCGCTTCTTCTGTCAGACCAAGGTTTAACCTCCGATACAACTGGTACTTAGATAGGACGTACTCCCCCAGTGTTTCGGTCTTGGTCTGAGCGGTGCTCAACAATTCTGATTGCAGACTCGACTGCAACTCGTCCCCGTTGAACTTCTCCAATAGTTCGGACCTGAACTCTTGCCACGGTAAGTCCAACGCTCTCATGGTTCCCCACCATGTTCCTGCCTGTGCCTTTAGCTGAGGGGCCAAAACGGTCACCCATCTAGCCTTGCTGATACCAGTTTCTTCCAGTATTGCCTCGGCCTGGAGCAAAAACCGCACCGGGTCTTCCTCCCTCTTACCGGCAAACTCTGGTATCGACGCACGGGCCATATTCAACTCATTCTGAGGAATGAGCAGGCTATCGGGGAAATGCACGCGTTTTACACCGGAAAAACTACTCCGTAACGCTTCCCCTTGACTTCTGCCGGACCCTTCGCCGGACACTCCGGACAGATTACCGTAGACACCGGACACTCCGGACTGGTTACCGGAAACTCCGGACAAACTTCGATTTCTCGGGTTTTCCCCGGACAATCTGCTCCGTATGTTCGCCCATCGGCTCTCAGAACTCACACTTTGAGTTTTGACCGGAAGATTTTGACTTTCGTCCGGGCAAATCCGATTTGCTCCGGATATATCGCTGGTTGATGGTTGTTGGGAATTTCCACGGCATGAGCAACTTGTTTGCTCCACCCGTTCGGTCGACCTAAGCTTTTCTTCGGCTAACTCCCGCTCCAAGCGTTCCACGCTCTCGCTGAGAGTAGCGATTGTCAGTTGCTGCTTGTCGACCGTTGTTTCCAACCCCTCCAGCCTATCTAACATCTGCTCCATGAACTGGTTTATCAAATTCTTTTCAGATTCGACCTCCCCAGTTTGAGCCACCGATGTATCCCCTTCCGGTACCTGGGCTGACGTCTCGTCAGTTTCCCCAAACCGTACTGATCCTGGATCCATATTTTCCTTAGCCCTAATATACTCTTCTAATGCTAAGAGTTTATCGGCCTTGGACCCCCCGGTCTCAATACCACGTTTCGATAATTCCCTGTTAATTTCGACAATATTTAACTCACTAATGCGTTTAGTAACCATTGTGGAGATTAAATCTAATTGCTATTATCTATCTAATTAAATTACGATGGATACGAAGTTACGTAACTCGGGCTATCGCTGGTAGAGATATGTACTTTCCAATCTATAAATAGCCTAAACCAAGTTTAGCACTGTAGGGATTACGCTAAATTATGCAAATTTTGCTACAATTTACCACCTTAGATTGGACAAGCCCTTAATATTTTATTTATAATAAAAAATCAGAATAAAAAATATTAGGAACCGGTATGATCAGGACACCTATTGTAGGTTCTTTTAACCTGATATGTGCTAATTTACTTTAATTTACGTAAAATTATTTTTATTAAAATTAGCACTTACCTTACTCCTTTTCCGACTGCGCCACTTGTAGGTGTAGGAACGGTTTGGTAACGCAAAAAAACACACGACGACGTTTGTCAACACAAGTTTATTAACCTAGTTAATTAATATCACAGAACAAGCTATGTTGCGTTGTTGCGACAACGGCGGTCTGGCCAAAGCTGATCGCCGTTTCGCCGTTGGCCGCGGCCGGCGGCTCACGCCGCCGCCCGGCGGCCAAACCGGTTGTCGGTCGCGATCTCGCGAACGTCGCTAGAGCCGCCGCGGTCGTTGCGATAACGACCGCGACAGTTAGTTGAGTGTGCCTTTGGAATTCTTACTCAAACTTTTAGGTTTTATACAAGAAGACTGAAATCGGACCCCAACAATGCTACTAGTATAATTTTAACCACATGTATACTTTATAATATTATACGAAAACATAAAGCTAATTTTGATCTCGATGAAACATTGAATGAATCTTCAAATGAAAATCGAATCATGAACTTAAAAAAACACGGAGGAAATGCTCAAACAGAAGCATTTATAGTAAGAAATAATTTCAAACGTTTTTTTAATTCACCAGCTGGGGCCGTGCCATGGCAAATGGATAAAATATAAATAATTATATCACCATTATATTATACTCATTCAAATTAACATTATATTGTAATTTAGTTATTTAAAATGTAGTTGTTACCTACTTTATTATTATTTAAGTTTATATTTACATTACCTTGTACATTCAATTGTGATCCAATTTCATTCCAAGCATTTCGTTTACAAATATTGTCACTATATCGGGGACATTTTAAATCATACAATTCTGGCTTATTCCTAACCAGCTCAATCAACTGTTCACCTGCATATTTTACAATACGATATATAATATTTAAAATAGTTTCATATTCTTAGGTTTATAATAAATATTAAGTATTATGTACATTATGTCATACTGTCTTTTTTAAATTAATATTGTTCATAATAACAATCAATTTCATGTATGATATAGTTGAAAACGATATCATAAAAATTGTATTACCTATATTCTATGGTATACCAATAGTATATTATTATATTACTTATATTACTTGTTTTTTTATTTTATTGATTATAAGTCATAATATTAAATATAATGTATAATAAATAATAAAATAATGTAATATATTATGAATTACGTACTTTTATCAAAATCCCAGCCAGTAACTTTGGTTTTTTTATTCATGGTACTACAAAATGACAAATATCACAAAACTAAAAACACTGCAAGTCGACTGGCACGTGCGCGTTTCTAATTCACACTGATAATTTATCTTAGGAAAGGGCAGGTATCGCTCCGATAAAATATTGTTTCAATTGATCGTTAACTGATTGTGATTTGACCATGACGTGAGCGTTATCGGTAATGTAGACATGCCAATTTAAAATTAGTTAAATAATATTTGACTTGACCGTGACTGTTGCGTGATCGGACCGTTGCGTTACCTATAGTGTGAATAGTGCCTAAGTCTACCGTCATCTCTATGTCCTCTCAATGGTATATTCTGTCGTCCACAAAAAATTAAAGTTTCGATGATCGGTCGGAGTCGTTCACGATTTTCTTTAACTTGTTCAAGTCGTTGAGTAGAAATTTGATTGATTACTTGGTTTTTAGGACAAGAATAAGTTTTAAAAAAGTCTTTTCCAGCTAATACAGCATTTATATGATATTTGTAATCATTATGAACACTAAGAATACCGTCTTTGCCAGTTAATTTGGAAAATTTTAGAAGTGGTTTTGTAACAAGATTTTGAAGGCAATTGTTAGATGATGAAGAAGGTGCAAATATAAAACAGTATTTACAAAACAATCCTTTGGCTATATCAGACACCACTAACCAATGAAATTGTTTCAAATGCATAAATGACGGGGACCGTTTTTTAACTTTACCACTACGAATTTGTTCATTACATGGAAAAATATAGTTTTCAGGTGGGTACCAATGGTCATCAAGTATGGATTTTTTAATAAAATCATTTAAGTTACCTTTCCCCATAAATGATCCAATATCTGGTTTTGATATTGTGATACTTGGTGTTACATTGTCCTGAAATAGTAACTATATATTAATAATATGTTACTAAATTGGTTAGGCAGGATGACCAAAAATAAGAAAAAAAATTGAAATTAGAATAATAGTTATATTATGAATAGAAACAGATTGATTAATTTGATTATTAATTAAATACAAATGAAAATATGAATTAAATTAAACATTAGTGCCTAGTGGAGTTACCTATAGTGGCTATAAACTATAAAATTTACTAATCAATCTGTTTAAGTCAACACATTGTAAAGCCAACTTTTGCTCATATTATTTGTACCTATTATTATTATTATTATTATTCTTTACTTAAACTTATTAGGTACTTACATCTATTGTTTTTAATTGACCAACTCCTTTTTTGGTATTAGTTATTATATCTTCATCTATTTTCCTTTTAACGCCATCATTACTGCCTTCCTGTAGCTCAGGTTTTTCTTTCTATAGTAATTCAAATCAATCAGAATACAAATTAAATATTTTAATACTTCAAACAATTGATTCTATAAACTACACTTGACACACTACACTAAAATATTATATATCTGACTATCTGAATAATTCTTAAAAAATGAAGATGAATCAAGTATATGGTTTACAGAAAAAAAAAAAAATATGTTTGTAAAGTTTGATTGTTACCCAATAATTACGGCCAGTTGATAAAAAAAATAAAAAAACGGCTTTTCATTAATTAATTAAATAGTAAATACATTGCTTAAATTTGTTTTTACGATTAAATATTATGTTTTTATAATATGAATACTTAAGGAAATATTTTTGAAAGTAATACATACCTACTCCTTTACTTAGAACTTATAAAACATTTTTAACATAATAATGAATGTCGAATGATAAATTATAATTTATATATTGGATATATTTGGATACATACCTGTTTTGTAAACAAAAACTTGCTGAGTTTAATTTTTGAATTAGTCATTTTTACGGTGCGTAATGCGTATTGGGCATTGGCACTATGGTAAACGTAAACACTAAACAGGAAAGTAGTAATCTGCTTACTTAATCGACGTTATTGGGCTAAGAAGCGACGCGCGATGGTCTACTACTGTTTGGGCACTATCGCCGTTGCTCCGATGTACGGCGCTTCGGGCGTCGAACGTCTAATCAAATGATCCCCACTCCCCTCCCCCAACGGTGTGAAGCTTTTCCGTCCGCGGGCTATCGCCGTCCAGTGTGTGTGTCAACCGCCTACCAAGTTCTCGACCCGTATCCGAGCGCTCAACGCATGCTCGTGTTTGGCCGGTCGACTGTTGTTGTTTCTCGCACCTGCGCCACCGGTTTTCTTTTCCGTTGTTGGAGTGTTCGGCTTCACCCGTTGATTACGCCTCCTCCGATACGCCGTCGTTTTTTACCACGTGCGTGTGTGGTCGTCCCTGTGCGCATTGTCGCCGTTTTTTTCGATCATCGCACGTGTGCGACCCCCTTTGCGTCACCGTTGCCGTCGGCCATTTTCGGTTACCGTGCGCAAGGTGTGTTAGCGTTCGTTACGTTCGTTTTCGATCATCGTTTTTCCATCAGTGCGCTTCGTCCGCTTGAACTTCAGCGGTTCGCGATACCTCAATTTTGGGTCTCCACGTGCTTCTCACCGCCGTGGCCCTGCTGCGCGCCGATACGCCGTGAGCGCCGCGTCACGCAGGTGAGCCAACCCCGTTTGCGACGGTGCGCCGGTTGGGGCAACTTTTCCGTTCGTGTTGGCAGTTGGTACGACATCCAGTTACTGCCGTTATTCCGAAGTCCGCTGTGATTGCTCCGTCCACTATCACCACCATCAGACAGATAAGATTGTTTACCTTTTACATTATTGTTTTCTTTTTTTGTTTATATTATTATGTATATCTCCATTCCCGAGATCAGGTTGATGTAAGGTGTGATCATACCCCCCTTTATATTTACAGATGTTAATTATTTATTTGTGTACAATAATAAGTTTGTTCAGTGCTCCACGCACATACTAATGAATTTTGGGTTCTTTAATTACTCTATTGTAATCCGCTCCTTGGGCACTCCCTCTCCATTTCACGGTAATTCAGAACGCGAGTGTCGTTGCGGCCAGCTAAGGAGATAATCTACGTTAGCTCCGTATCGGTGCGTCAACAACTACATTATTCATAGAATTAGATTATAACAATTATTCTTATCAAGATAATATTCTTACTTCTTGGTATTCCCGTAGTCCGTACAGAAATATGTGCTACGCAATTCAACATTCAACATAATAAAATAATAATATCATACCATAGTATATTTTATATTAATATAGTTTATTTATAGCCTTATTGGTTCTTCGTAAGAATAGATAGCAGCCAGCAGGTACATCGTATACACCGTCGTAAGCTCTATGGCTAATATTATAGTCCATATTATGACAATATTATAATATGCATTTTTTGTTAACAATATAAATTTTTTATAAATACTGGCTTGGGGGGGGGCGGCCCCTAGCCCCCCCCTGGAGCCGCCCCTGTTATGAGCAGGGGAAGACTTCTTTCCCACTAACAAATTTGGTCGAACTCCTAATTTCGTGTATACGAAAAACACTTTTAATAAATAAGACAAAGAAAATGTTATACTTCCATGATTTTGTTTAGCGGTTACGCACGGTCAGAAGAATATAATATCGTTGTTTTTCTCCAAGAAATTTATAAAATTACGCGTATTAAGTATACATACGCTGGTGCAAAATGCGCTGTATGTTTTTAATTTCGGTTGAAATAAGAATAATTATATCAAAATATAGTAGTTACGTTTCAGGTCAATAACCCTATCGCCTATCGGCAATCGCACTTCTAGAAAGAAATCTATATACATATTACCTATATGCTTATACTAGAAAATATATATATTGCAGCAACTGGATTCTACAGATTACCCGCGCCAAAAGCTATACCTACGTATTATTATGGTATAAGGTATCATCTGGTAAATGGTAATAAGATCGTAAGAAATGCGAATCATATTTAATATTTTTTCTTTTTTGTTACGTCGACGACGGACGACGAGTACGCATCGATTGTTACTAGTCATCACTCATCAGTTTTTCAGTGCCTACCTACTATTTGTATTTGTGATTTTATTTATTTATTTGAGTGTGTCAGACTTTTGAATATATATATAACCATCATCCACCGAAGGACGAAGACTGAACATTGAAAAATATAATTTTCACATGTAAGTAAAAGATACTTTGATACCTACATTTAAATAAATTAAAGTTACTTAGTTATAGTTTATACAATACATTCATTTGAGTCTAAAGTCTTTTAGACCTACCTATATTAAATGTATCGTGTGTGTGTGTGTGTGTGTGTGGTTATGATGTACCTATTATGTAAAATTATATAATAAATGCATTATAATGAAGAGGATGTCAGCGCACTATTTGTTTTCTCTCTCTGGCCAACGCGCAACATAGACAAAACGCATTTACGCAGAATCATTTTTTCTATGATTTTAAGTAATCTTAGAGTAAAAACACCATTTACAAAAGAGAATAATATTTTTGAGGGAATAACATATCGATTTGTCTAAATATTGTCTCAAAACAATTTAAATATCATTTGTTTTGTTTATTTTGAAAATCGAATACAAAGTCAAATAACAAAAAAATATAAAATCGATATGTCATTCCTTCAAAAATATTATTATCCATCTTTTTTGTAATGGGTGATTTTACTCTAAGATTACTTAAAAACATAGTAAAAATGATTCTGCGTAAATGCATTTTGCCTATGTTGCGCGTGAGCCAGAGAGAGAAAACAAATAGTGCGCTGACATCCTCTTAATATGTAGTTGTATTTTAAATTGTAATGCAATAATTCTATACAACTACACATTTTCTAAGTTCGTTTTTTTTTTTTTTTTTATTATAAATCTTTCGTTAGATAATTCTTTCGAATACTATAATAATCTCTTCGGTTATAATGACATAGGTACTATTATAGGACCGCCTTAGTTAATTATTATTAGTTATTTAGCTATTTTTCTAACTGCTAACATTTTGACAGTCCATTGTTTTGAAACTTAAATTTCAATCGGTATTTTGAGGTCGCTTATTGTCGTATTGATTCTTTATAATTGATACGTATTGATAGCCAAATTTAAATTTAGTTAAAGTATAAATTAATATAAGCAGTGCTCGAATTGGAAAAATTTTAGAAAGGAGTTAAATTGACCTCTCCCCTAGGTCACAACCATCCAACTTCAACAATAGCTATAATAGTTGATATATAATAATATATACCAATACCGCAATACCTACCAGTAACATTTACCAACTACTACAATAAATAGGTAGATATTATTTTACTTGTCGTTTATGTAAACATAAATATCAATTGTTGTACCTATAAGAATAATATATTATTCTAAATCTAAAATGTCTAACTAATTAGGAAATTATAATCATAAATTGTAATAATGATAAATCGGTAAAGATAAAAATACTTTTTAGTTTTTACCACGGCCTAATTGTGCTTTTCACCGCGTTATCAATAATATTATCATAGAAAGGAACAATAAATTTCAAAAATTATAAAATCACAATATTATTTTTACAAAAAAAATGTTTTGTCCCTACATTCCAATAAAAATAATTAGAAAGAGTGCTCTCAAAATACAAAAAATTGAAGAGAAGCTTCACCGCCCCTAATTCGAGCACTGAATAATGAGTCATCAATTTAAACTTTAAAGTAATAATACAACTATTTAACCGAGTATAAGTAATCACTTATACTCAATAGCTATAGATATTTCATATTATATTATGTAGGGAAATTGTATGCGTAGGCGGTACCTTAGGAATTATGATATATCTATATTATATTATACTATTAGCCTACTATTTATTAGGTACCTATATAATAATACATAAATAGTAGGTAACTAGGTATGACACAATTTTATTAAAAAATTAATATTATTATAAATATTTGATTTTATAGTTACCTAATTATACTTTCAAAAATGATAAAAAGTAGTAGAACTAAACGAAGAAGATTACAAGAAGAGATTGCATCAAATGAATTGTTTAATGAAGATAATTATTATGTTGAAAATGTGGTTTCTCTACCTTCGACATCAACTAATTTTGATTTAGATGAGAACTCAAACCCTGATATTAATACAAATTTTTTTATTCAATCCCCTCATGTAATAGAAACTAATGTGGACAATTCTTTAATTTATAATATGTCCCCTAACAATTTAGAGTCAATAGAAAATGACATGGTACAGATTACCAACACTGATTTTCTCAATGTTCCAGTTGTTACGCACACTAATTGTTCTAGTAATAATGAATCAATGGAAATATTACTTGCAAAATGGGCATTACAATTTAATATTTGCCAAAATAGTTTGAATGGTTTACTTAAAATTCTTTGAGGTTGTCCTTTTAATTTATCAACATTACCAAAAGATGCTAGAACAATAATGCGAACACAAAATGTTAACAATTTATTGGAGGTTGTTTCGATAGAGCCTGGCGAATATTACCATTTTGGTTTAGCAGTAGGCTTACAAACGGTTTTGAAGAATGTATCTTTAAAAAGAATAGACACAGTTGAAATTGTTATCGGGATTGATGGTCTACCTCTATCTTCGATTAGTAAAAGCCAATTTTGGCCAATACTTGGTTATGCAAGACCTTATAATAATGCAGTATTTCTAATTGGTTTATATTGGGGAAATGCAAAACCTAAAGATAGCAATAAATATTTACAAAAATTTGTGGATGAAACAAAAATTTTGTTAGAAAATGGCATTGTTATAAATAACAAAATCATAAACCTTAAAATAAGTTGTTTTTGTCTCGATGCTCCAGCCAAATCTTTTATTCTTAAAATAAAAGGACATTCGGGTTTTAACTCTTGCACTCGGTGTACAAAAGAAGGAGAGTACATAGAAAATCGAATGTGTTTCCCTTAAGCGTCCCATACACGAAACGATCGGTTTGTCGATTTGTCGACAAAAAAGTTGTTGGATATATCGACAATCCACGCTACTCCACAGACAGTACAATTTGTCTGTCGATATGTTAGTTGGAGGCTGGTAGTCTAACCGTGGAATAGTCTGTATTCGACAGTATTCGGTGTTGTGTTGTATTGAGTTTGCGTTTCGTTGTGTTACAATTTTTATGATTTAAATTTTAAAGTTAAGTTAAGTTTTTAAATATGTCAATGTTGGAAAAAAAACGAAAAGCTTTAATTGCTGTGGCACTTGTTTGGTGCGTAGATGATGAAGAAAAAAGAAAGAAAAGAAAATGGTCAAAACAGTGGTTATTGGAAAGGAGGAAATATTCGCATATAAACTTACTACGGCATTTAGAAACAAATGAACCATCTGACTTCAAAAATTACTTGAGAATGGAAAATCATTTATTCCATCAACTATTAAATTTAGTTAGGCCACATATTGAAAAGCAAAATACCGTCATGCGAGAATCAATTTCTGCCGAAGAACGACTTGTTGCTACTCTGCGTTTCTTAGCTACTGGTCGGAGCTATGAAGATTTGAAATTTTCGTCAGCTATTTCAGCTCAAGCTTTAGGAAAGATTATTCCAGAAACTTGTTGGGCCATATACAAAGTTCTACGAAATGAGTATTTACAGGTAATTCAACATTTAATATTAAATTTGTATGCAAATATACACCAATATGTAAATAAAAAAATTTAGTGCGGAAAAAAATCCCCAGACTAAAGTATTGGCTGAACAAATATTTTTTAAACGTTAATTAGTATCTATAATTATTAGCTCATTATTAATATTTAATTACAAATACGTATATTACATTATATTATATATTTATACATTATATCATTTAAAAAGTTAATAACAAAATATTATTTATGATACAATTATTTACATTATCATTAATATTCTATTATCATTTATCCCTATATTATATTAATTTTTAAAATGATAATATAATATACCTACGTATTTGTAATTAAATATCATATTATTTATAATACATTTTAATTCCTTAAACAGTGAAATAATGACATACTATATTATTTACATAATAATATATATAATATATAATATATATTTGGTTTTATAATTTTTGCAATCTATAATCCGTTGTATTTTACATAGTACTCCATTTTTTTTATAGATGCCAAAATGTGAAAATGAATGGAAACAAGTAGCTTTAGAATTTAAGACGTTATGGGATTTTGATAATTGCCTAGGAGCTGTAGATGGGAAACATGTACTAATAAACAAACCTCCAAATAGCGGTTCTTATTTTTATAATTATAAAGGAACGTTTAGTGTTGTACTTTTTGCAGTAGTGAACGCAAATTATGAATTTCTTTACGTGCATAGTGGTACTAATGGAAGAGTATCTGATGGAGGTGTCCTGAAAGAAACAGATTTCTATAGATTATTTGAAAAAAAACAATTGAAAATACCACAACCTCAGGCTCCACCACTAAGTGAATGTGATTTACCTTATGTTTTCTTAGGCGATGAAGCCTTTCCCTTGATGGAAAACTTTATGAAACCTTATTCACAGTATAGTGCTGGTCTAGAAGAACACATTTTTAACTATAGACTGTCTCGTGCTCGACGTGTAGTTGAAAATGCATTCGGGATTTTAGCTGCAAGATTTCGGGTTTTTTTACAACCATTGAATATTGACGTTCGAAATTTAGATGCAATTGTAATGAGCAGTTGTGTGTTACATAATTTTTTACGAAGAAACTCAAGCAACTACTATACTTCTTCTAACCAATTAGATACTGAAAATTTAGATACAGGTAATATAACACAAGGTCAATGGCATCAAATTGGGGAAATGGTACCAATCCAAAAAACAACTCATTATACAGCTCAAAATGCTAAAGACGTAAGAGACAAATTTAAACAGTATTTTAATAATGCAGGAAAAGTGTCATTTCAAGAAAGAATGGTAAATATGAGCCAATAAATGATTACCTAAATTTGATATAATATTAACTACCTATACGGCTATACTATACTATAAGTATATTATACTTACATATATATTTATGTATTATTAATTCCCAAAATTATATTGTATAATATGTTTCAAACATAGGTATATTGTTACATCTAAACAATTAATAAATATAAAAACTTGTGTTATTATAAATTTATACAATTCACTTTATTGTAACTATATAACAAACAACAACACTTTTTAATAATTAGTTTTAAAATTAGCTTGTAAAGTTATAATTCTTAAATTATTTATTCTATTTTTTTACATTTAACATGTTATATGTATTTTATTATTTTTGGACTGTAATAACATAGCTACCTACTATGTTAAAAAAATTTAAAATAAATAAAGAATTTCAATTCTGTTTTATTTATAAATGTGTACATCGACACTTAGAAAATAAAATATACTAAATTTGTTATATTCATATAGACAATTTTCACTATATGAATTATTAATATATACCTAATGATAAACTAATGAAAAAAGTAGTATCAATAAAATACTATTTTTTATAAGGCAATAAGCTTTACTTTTTAAATATCAACATGTCATTCAAATTTTGAATAGAATTCTGAGTCGGCTCATCAGTATTATCCATTGATTGATGTTGAAGCTGTTGTTGGTTGTTAATGTACTGTTGTTGGTTGTTAATGTACTGTTGTTGTACTGTTGATTGTTGCTTTTGAAAATTAATATTATAATGGTCTTCTGGTTGGTATTGTTGTTGCTGTTGGTACAATGCAGCCATTTGATTACTTTGTGAATAATCAAATGGCAAAGTAAAACGTGGGTCAGGATAAGGATTGGAAAATTGAAAAGAGTTAGCTGTGAGTTTACCGATTCTCCCATAATACATCACTTCTGATATTATTTTTTCTGATAATAAACGTTGATCTTCTGTCATACCCTTTAGTTGCAATGCAAACCTTTTTCCAATTACTGAAGTTTCGTCATCTTCACTTGACGTACCTAAAGATTTCATAGTTTCACTTGCTAGATCCATAAATTCAATTATTTTTGCAATAATCGATTTTTTTTGTTTTTTTTGGTGGGTTGAAACTTGGCGTTCCTGGATCGATATTTTGAAGAGTAGGAGATTCATTTGGTGCTAATACATCAATCATAGAGTCACTGTCTTCAACATTCTAAACATAAAATATGAATAACTAATGAAATACTACCAAGATATGATAAACATTAATTATACCACTATATGGAAATTATTTATGCGCAAGGTCTATCTAATTATTGTTTTAAATTCTGAGCGGAGCAATTAATGTATTGATTTTACAATGATGTGCGTTTATTTATTTATTTTTTATTTATTTTTTTGAGTCTGTGACCTGTGTTCACGATAAGTTGTCAAAATAATGCTTAGATTTTCTACTTTAGTAGCTTTCCCAGTAGTTTTCAAAAGCACCGGTAAAAACAAAACAAAAAAATCGTTGGTGAGTAGGTGTCGTTCTGCTGTACAGTATGTTACAAGTGAGTCACTGTAAAGGATTGTGTTATATTTGAATCCAATGACATAATATCATAGAAAAACGATTCTGAGTGATGACGGTCAGTCAGCATACCTATGATATTACTAAGAACCTATATTTGGTGATATTATTGTGAATAAAGTTATTTTCCGTTTTTTTTAAATTTTTTATTCTATAAAATATGTCAATAAAATCTTATTCACTGGGTCAAAAAACTAAACAATTTAATACAAAGCTCCTAATATATTGCCACAATAGTAGTTAAAACATATAAAAAATACATGGTCACAATTTTTTTAATAAGCATCAAGAGTTCGTATTTTGACAAAATACGTAAAAATCACGAAAATTTGCAATTTATTTTGAGTTAGAAATTCATAAAAATTTATCTTTTTATGAATAAGATTTGAAAATTCAATGCTTGATTCTTCATGAGTTTGTCTACTTTAATCAAAAAAAAAAAGTCTACCGAAAAGTCAAATTAAGTTTTTATGAGCATTTGAATTACACTATTATTGGATATTCACTCAATTTATTATTATTATTATGGGGAATAATGAATAAAACATAGTAAATAAAAATCACCCAATAATGAATAACGAATAATAATAATAATTAAAATAATGAATAAAAGTAAAAATCAATAAAGAATAATTTTTTATTCGAATAATCCCCTATACTCTTTTGGCACCGAGTGCCTTAAATTTGAAATAGTCATTTTTGATTAATTACAATTAACAATATAAAATAAAGTAATATAGTATACTAAGTATCAGTGATGGGCAACGATCCCAGATAGCATTTCCGTAATCATAATGTTATTAATATATTATTATTCCATGTCAATAAAAATATTATTTTAAAAACATTACAATTTCATAATTATAACATTTATATCATAACATTATAATAGATATGATTTTAAAATATTATATAAATACATTATTAATTGTGTATTTATAATATTATTAAAAAAATATTATCGAAACATAATTATAACATTTATATTATAACATTATAATAGATATGATTTTAAAATATTATATTAATACATTATTAATTGTGTATTTATAATATTATTAAAAAAATATTTTCGAAACATAATTATAACATTTATATTATAGCATTATAATTTTTAAAATGCAAACTTTAATAATATTATTACTTATTAAATATACTTATGTTAGTTAATGATATGTGACTAACCTTGATAGTTGACAAGTTTATTAATTAAAACATAATTTACAAACTTAAATACTGCCCTCCTAAAGAGAAAGGCAGTAAACGCAAAATTAAAAAAAAATGAGATTATTTGATATTCCTATTAGATAGCAAATTAACGCGTCTTTTTATTAAGACAAAATACAGTAAAAACCATTTTAAATGGCCTTAAAAGGGATTCAAAATATAGTATCTCCCAATTTATTTTAAAATATTGTCCAAAACTAAGAAAAACTGCAGTATGTAACATATTATACTAGATAAAAACGCATTAAACGCCATGGATATACTGCGTATTTGTTCTTAGTATTATGATTTCCCTTAACACATACTACATATTTACCTAGTATCATAGCTAAAATGACTTGCAAGTTGCAGTATGTTATTGAATATCTTAGAAAACATATTATACACCATCTGTTTATAATATTATAGACCTGATAATAGCATTATTCCATTACAATTTACTAACTAGATCTATGATAAATACCGCAATAAAATAGTGATCATACAAATGATTTACAAATCAATAATCATATTGTCAAATAGTCAACAGTAAATAGGTACCATGGTTGTAGATAATATGTATAATTTTAGATTCTGAGCGGAGCGATGAATGTATTGGTTTTACAATGATGTGTGTTTTTTTTTTTATTTTTGTGTCTGTCATCACGTTTTAGGACAGAAAAAATGCTTCGATTTTCTTCAATAGTACCTTTTCTGATAGGAAAGTGAATCTAGTTGGTACTTTGGGGGGTCAAAAGTTAAAATTTCCCAGTAGTTTTCATGAGCGCCTGGAAAAACAAATGAAAAATTAAGGGAAAAACGGGAATTTTTACGGAAAACCAATTTTCGACAAAATCGATTTTGGTATAACTTTAAAAGAAATGACCGTAGGGACATGAAATTTTGACCGAATGTTTATATAAGCATTTTCTACACACCATAACATTTTCAAAATACTCTGACTTATTTTGAGCTGTTAACGGACATTTTCAGTTTCCAATTATTTTAGTTTTTTTTTCTATAAAAGTCAATAAAATTTTATTTGTTGGGTAAAAAATCTTGAAAATTTAATAGTAGGCTTCTAATATATAGTTTCAAAGGCAGATGAAAAATATTAAAAATCCGTAGTCACAATTTTTTTTATAGGTAATCAAAGTTCAAATTTTTACAAAATACGCAAAAATGACGAAAATGTGCAATTTATTTTGAGTTAGAAATTCATAAAAATTTTTCTTTTTAAATCTAACGTTTGAAAATGTGATACAAGATTCTTTATAAGTTTGCCTTATTTTATCAATAAAAAAATCTTTATAAGCAAGTCATTATAAATTTTTATGAGCATTTTAAGTTCAAATTTTTACAAGATTAGATATTCACTCGATTTCTCATTTAGCGATTTTCTTATTTTGTTGCAATTCAAAAACGAATAACTGTAGATGCATGAAAATTTCACTGAATGTTTATATAAGCTTTTTCTATACGCCATCTAATTTTTAATATATTTTGACTGGTTTTAAGCTTTTTACGGACCATTTCAATTTTCAAATTTTTTAGTTTTTTTTTCTATAAACATTAATAAAATTTTATTTGTTGGGCCAAAAATATTGAAAATTTAATATAAGGCTCCTGATATATTGTTACAATATAAATTGAAGAATATTAAAAATACATAGGCACACATTTTTTTTTATAAGCATTTAAAGTTCGAATTTTGACAAAATTCATCAAAATCTCAAAAATCATCAATCATTGTAATTAATTAAACAATTATAAAATGGTCAGTTTTTATAACTAAGGATTGAAAATTTAAAACAAAGATTCTAATAAATAGTACATACTGTAAACAAAAAATCTAAAAAATATATAAACACATTTATTTTTTACAGACATTTTAAGTTCAAATTTGGACGAAATTACATATTAAAATCAATTTTAATGAGTAAAAGTATATATTATAATAATATTTTTCTAGCATCACTGATAATTTTAGGTTAATAATTAAATAATATGAATTATATTAATTCAACTTAGCAGGTACCGTAAAATAACAATATCAATATAATTTAAAATATCCTAGACTGACATACCGTCTCCGCTCAGAATCGTTTTTCGTATACAATGATATCATATCATTGAATTCAAATTTAATACCATCCATTATACAGTGACCTACTTGTAAGCTACTGTACAGCGGAGCGACATCCACTTGACCCCCTTTTTAAGTTTTAATAATATGATTTTTGGTATGCTGTTAACTTTATCAAGTTTCTTAACCACTTTGTTTTGATTAAAAACTTCTTATAAAAGTAACTAATAACGATCGTTTGTTATTAGTTACGAAATCGTCATAACAAAGAATAATAAATTAAAATATTAGTATATTAGTATTTTCAAATACTCCATTGATAATAATAAAATAAAATAGTGATTATCAAATTAACAGAAAACGATGATGGATTGATATTATCTCATTACTGTTATAAGTTATACCCATAGATACTTAGATATATACAACAACTAGATAGCCGTCTTCGTACTACAGTGGTGACCGATATTGAACAATATTATAATAATAATAATGTTGTAAACAAAAAAAAAATCATTTTATATTTGGTAAAAACTATAGATAAATGATTGTATATCAATCATGTCTACGTGTAGTTTAAATTTAAGACAGCGGGTAAATCCACTAGAATTATTTCATTTATCACGGGCAACGCCGAGCCGCTGCGCTTGGCGGTTGTCCCGCATACGCATGGACAACCAATATTATATTATTATATATATATTGTATACTATTAATTATTAAAATAGTACATATTATTATATTATCAATATTTATCATAAATTATAGAATTGAATTGCATAATATTATGGTCTTGAGGCCATGGGGTTTTCTTGGTTTCTTAATCATAGACTATAGACATAACAATCTACAGTAACTATATATTTATACTTTATAGTAAGCTTTAATAAGTTATCAGTTATCAGAATATTATTATGAGTTTTGAGTTCTAAATAAATAATTGTGATTTGTGTTTGTGTACATGTGACGTAATCTTAAAATTACTCCGTGGACGACTAAACGAATGGTAACTGGAAATCCCAATGCCGATTGCTGATTATATTGTATAAGAAGTTGGTAAACAGTGGAGCGCTGAAGCCCTTGTCGTACTGTTATAGTACTAAATAGTAAATATTATTTACATTTGACATTTCAGTATTTCAGTATTTCACCATTCATCGTTCACCGTCCGTTGTGTTGTACTTCGTGTTATTCATTATTGAACACCGTTTATAATATGATTTATAATTTATAACATCCAATAGTACAGGTAAGATATTATACTATGTATATTATAATATTATTAAGAACAATATAGTAGGTACGTTAATAATTGTACATTTTTAAGCCAATAAGCATTAAACGTATTTACAGTTGTAAACTTTATGAGCTCCGAATAATATTTATACAACCAGATATTATTTAGGTAGTCGCATGTCAAATATATAAATGCATGAACTGAAATAAGGGGATACAAGAAAATAATAATGTGTTGGTCCTCTTTTATTGTAGAATATATAATTACTTTATTTACCTATTTTCGATTTGATAACTAAATTAATATGTGACATAATAATTTTTTTTAAATTTAAAATTAATAATTATAGATAAGTAGGTAGGTATTTACTACTTTATTTACTTGAACATAATCATTTTTATAATATGTAACACCTATAATCATTATATGAAGTCTGATGATATGTCTATAGCTAATTTATTAAATCGCTAATTAGGTGTCCTAGTTAGGAACTTAAATTATTATTATTTGTATAAAATTTCCATATTTTTTTTTATTTATACAAAAAAAGTCCTATCGGAAGAAATTAATCCCCCACTTTCTGAATATTATGTATTAATACACTAATTATGTAAACTTTATATACCATCTACTTCTTCATTGGTCACTGTAGAATTCAAATTCAAATTTATATATACCTATTATAATAATTCTTAGCAAGTATCTGCTATAATTTTAGAATGAATAAATTTAAAAGTCGCCGTTCAAAGAGACGCCGAATTCAAGAACAGTTATTTGCCTACACTTCAAATGATGTTCCTATAATTTTGCCTAATGTCTTAACTGTTGAAGATGAATCAAATCCTAATATTCAGGTCCAAACCATCTCTGAAGTTCTTCCAGATGTTTCTAATACCATTGATCATTTTTCTCCCAATACATCTTTTATGGAAATTCCAAATATCAATATCCGACAGACGAGTCATTCAAATCAAATACCCTGTGATACTCAATATATACCTCAAAATGATATTAACAAATTGGACAAAAATCAATTATGTGACAATATGTCATCAATGTGTAGTATGCTCTCTGCATGGGTTTTGAATAACAATATAACTCATAGTGCTCTTGACAGCCTTTTGGTAATTCTTCGAAAACATTCATGTTTTTCTAATATACCAAAAGATTCTAGAACAATACTTCAAACTAAATCAATTGATAATACCTGTATGCGGGTTATTGACTCGGGAAAGTATTACCATTTTGGTCTAGGCAGTGGAATTGAAAATAATTTTCAACATGATGTTACTGAAATAAAATTAGTAATAGGTATTGATGGTTTGCCAATTTCCAAAAGTACGTCCAGTCAGTTTTGGCCTATACTGGCTTATATAAGACCTCATGACAATTTAGTTTTTCCTGTTGGAATTTTTCATGGTAATAAAAAACCATCTAGTTGCAATGAATTTCTTAAAGATTTTGTAATGGAGGCTAAACATTTAACCTCAAATGGTATTATAATAAATAACAAGTCATATGAAATAACTGTAGATGTTATTTGTTGCGATAGTCCTGCCAAGTCATTTGTGTTAAATGTGAAAGGACATACTGGGTATTTTTCTTGCACAAGATGTAAAATTGAAGGAGAATTTATTGAAAATCGTACTTGTTTCCCATATAATCAATCTGATTTACAGCCTTCAAGTAGAACTCATGGTGAATATTTAGATAAAGTTGATAAAGAATATCAAGCGTCATTAGATATATCATGTTTATCAGAAATACCAAGATTTGATGTAGTGTCAAACTTTTCACTAGACTACATGCACTTGATTTGCTTAGGTACAGTTAAAAAGTTGATATTCCTATGGAAAAAGGGACCATATAGTGTGAGATTACCTTCATGGAAAGTTGATGCAATATCAAGTGATGCAGTGAGTTTAAAAACATCATTCCCTTGTGAATTTTCAAGAAAACCCAGAAGCCTAGATGAGTTTGCTCGGTTTAAGGCCACTGAGTTTAGAACTTATTTACTGTACATTTTTCCTATCATTTTGAAAAAGACTTTATCAATTAATTGCTATAAGCACTTTATGGCTTTAAGCATCGCAATGATAGTGTTACTAAGTCCAGATCATTCGTCTTATGTAAATTATGCACGCAATTTATTGAAATACTTTGTACATTCATTCAAAGACTTATATGGCAGTCATTACATATCCCATAACATTCATGGTTTATTGCATATAGCTGATGACTATGAGCGCTATGGACCTTTAGACAATTGTAGTGCGTTCCCGTTCGAAAACTATATGCAAACATTAAAATCACTTATTAGAAAACCGGATAAACCTCTAGAACAAATAGTGCTTAGATATCAAGAACGCAGGCAACTTATCAACAATGTCAAATCCAAAAAAGAATACAAATTAGCTGGCCCTCATAATAAAGGTCCACTAATACAAAATACTACAAGTCCACAATATAATAAATTATTATTTTATAATTTCAAATTTAAAACTCAAATTGATGCCGATTCTTATTTTTGTTCCAATAAAAATGAGATTGTTAAACTAATTAATATAGCCTATTCAAAAAATACTGATCAAGTCATTTTAATAGGTAAAAAATTTGATAGTATGCAAAACTTTTATGATGAACCTATAAAATCATCAAATTTTGGCATTTATATAGTTAATAACTTATCTAATACCCTACAAGCTTGGCAAATATCTGACATAAAGAAAAAAGTTATGATATTTAATTTTGAAAATAAATCAATTGCCGTTCCATTTCTTCATTCCATGTAAAATATTTTAAGAAACAAATATAGTAAAGGTATACTTTGATTATTTTAATGAATGTTATGTTTTTTTACTTACTAGTTGACATTTTAGGATGTATACAGTTGTTTTTTTTAAAAATGAAGACACAGTTGATGCTGTACCTTCAAATTGGGTGCAGAATAATTTATGTGCATGGCCAAAAAAAAACATTAAAAAGTCTATAAAATATAAGCTTCAACCAAATGATATAGAGTATGACTATTTTCCTGTCAGAGTATTAAAAAAAAATATTGGTAACTTATTTTTTATTATTATTACTGTACCAATTATTTGAAATAATATGAAACATATTACACTATTCTAGAAACTTTACAAGAAGCTAGGACTAAAGCCAAAATTGCTGAAATAACATCGGATTTAGACCATGAAGTAGTAAGAAAACAAATAAGAAACCGTGGTAGTACTACAAGTTCAGTAGAAATTCCCAATCCACCAACATATACTCCGGATACAAATGAAATTGGTACGATCTATAATTTTTTAATTATATAATCTGCCTCACTAATAGTACATAGTATATATTTAAGTATAATTTGTATTACTGCCATTATTATAGTAATAACTATTAGTAAATAATTATTAATTAGATTGTGATAATAAAACTGCCATTAACAAACATAGTGATGACACAAGTGGAGATCCATCATTTCAGCTTTCCGAGAGGAATGATTTGTTTTTAGGTAAGAAATATGAATACATTTTATAATAGATGTACTCATCAATTATTATAATTTCATCAAAAATGAAAATAAATGAATTATTTGAAAAAATATCAATATATATTTAAGACTTTAATAGTTTGCGATAAATTAAAGTAAATCAGTAGTTGTTTTAGAATTTGGAAAATAATTATTTTACGTAATTTCACGTTTTATTTTAGCATCTCCAGTGTCATGTGATAAATTGAATAATATCTCTTCATATAATACAAACCAAAGACCAAGTAAA